>NMRB01000035.1:785620-860607 GCA_002633025.1 Notospermus geniculatus
GATCTGATAACCAACTTGCTCAATCAGTGCTAATAGTGAGGACATGACAGTCCATTAGCTCATCAGGCGCTAATAACCTTGTCTCTCTGTATGACAACATCTTATTAGTCAGGCTAGGACCGCACCCATTGCACTTTTCGTTCGAGTTTCGGCCAAATTACTAGGGAGTTTTTGCAAAGCCCCCGAAACAACAACGCGAACGTCAATCCTTTTGTTCAGTGCTCTCTTCGTGGCATCGAACAATTGGTTTGGCGTTCGCATTGGCGTTTCGGGGGCTTTGTGGAAACTCCCTACTGACTCGGGGGTATTTAGAGTCGCACGGCCGGTAGATGGCGTAGCAGTTTCAAAACCCGGTTGTTGTCACGTCGTATTCCTCCATGAAGGTTTCTTACCTCACGTTTGGGTCGAGGTTAAGATTCACCCCGAGAGTGAGAACGACACCTGCTCGTCGTCAGTTACATTCGTAAGATTATTCAGTTGCGATTCCACTGATCTTAACGACTACAGCGCCACCCAACGTCCTGCTCAGTTACGACTCAAGATCATCCTGACTGCAGTGTATCACAGCGACTCGAATGACTTACAATGTCTTTGATTGCGGATATAATTAACCGCCCATAGACGACAGAAGGACAAAATCGTCCTACTCCACCAATATTCACAGCGCAGTTGTCGATGCATCTCGTGTCCTGTAGGCCAAGCAGACCCTTGAGTTGGAGTACGTGCAGTTCAAGCAGTTCCAGGTGCAGCAGAGGCGCAGTCCCTAGTACTGTAATTGGCATAACGCACATCGTCAGCACATAGAAAGCTAATGTGTTGGTGGTCCGATCCGATGTAAAAATGGATGCAATGCTTTGAATTAAAGCTAGGCGGCGCCCTGTAGATTCCAGCCTTTCGTATTGAAAGCATTGAAGTTGCTGGGAGAGATCGTCAAACCGTACTTACGGCGAAACGAACAGCAGCGCGAGCGTACGTGGCGAGACGCGACAGACCGAGACTTCATCAAACTAAAATGTTACCAAAACGCTGGAGTTTGCAAAATATGATGGGATATAAATACAAAATAGGAATCTAACTTTGTGGACTATACTGACGTTGTCAATTTCTTGTCGGACCGATAGTAGAGATCTTTTTGTAACTTTCTTGATGGTATTTGGGCCTAGTTTATTAGTCTGACATATTCCTGTGCACCATTCTCGCGGATCAGTTTTTGGTGGCCGTATAGCATTTCATCGTCGATAGCATTGTGGCCGTACATTTTTTCAAGATACGCGCATTGTACTCAATGCATTTTCCTCAGAAATCTGTGTGAAAGCATCTGACGCTTTTATTCGAATACAAATGCACTGCTTATCAACAAAATTGTTCAATACGAAATGATTTAACTGAGGCAAACCCCTGGTGAGGTATCTAAACTGATTCAAGCACCACGCCTTAACAGCTGCACTTGTCAAACATTCTTGTCTTAACTCGAGAATCGATTTTTCAAAAACTGACTATTTCCTCCGATCATCTGTCCGTCAATGGCAATTAAACAGCATGTGAACACATTCATTTCACATTAAAAGTGTACTTACTCATCTATACAGTTTGGCATTTGCGCAAAAAACGTTTTTACCGTCGATTTCGAGTTCGTGGGAATTGTGGAATAGACAATTGAACCGTATGCCTTGCAGTTAATAGTATCGATTCACTGTAGGCCTTTCTGCTGTGTCAGAGTTACAGGTATATATGACGGTTATATGTCAAATAAACAGCTATATTGTGGGCAGATGTGAGCCTGAGGACCGCAGATAGGCGTCTGTTTAAACAGAGGAGCGGATAGTTTGAAAAGCGCGAGATACAGCGACGCTCTGATTCGGAATGCAGTGCCAGTGAGGCATCCGTTGAAATCTACGAAGCGTTGACGGAAAACAGTCGTGAGTTCATTTATTTGACTGATTCTCTCCCAATTTCAATTAATCCAGGATCGAGAGCGTACATTTCACAGAAATTACAATTGGTGTTTCTAAACAATGCTCCTTGCTTCAGAATAACCACAAAAAGACGAAGAGGATTGTGGATTACAAAAGGAAATGGACAAGATAAGTGAAACACTCGGTTGATCAGGACGTGGATTCTGCTGAAGAACGCTTGGAATTGGTCAGAGATTGGTCAGGATAGCAACTTTATCGGCATCAACGGATTAGGCAGGGGTGAAGAGGTGAGTGCCTTATTTTCCAATTTTGTCATTCTGACATCGGTTGTCGTGTAAAATGCATCTGAGAACATTTTTCGTTTATACAGTAATATAGGTTTGTTATCTAACAGAATATCAAATATTGGAAAAAATCATAGGGCTTTCCTGGAGATATACTGCTGTTGAAGTAGATTAAGACGAACAGTTGTTATCTCTTTCTCCATTGTCACTTGCTCTCAGGAAGGCTTTCGTCATGAAGAGCGTCTTGGTGCTTGTGTGGTTAAACAGATACTCAAATGTGACCCGTGTCAGCAAAATGAGTTGGAATGTGCCGGTGTGAAAGAAATCCAAGTCCCCCAGGAACCAAAGTCCGGTCTTATTGTTCAGCGTGGGATTAGAATATATGGCTAGGGAGACCATGACCGTTCGAATATAGCCTTACAATAGCGGGCTATCGTTTGGCGGACTTGCATTCCTAGGACGCTGATTCCTGCCACACCTGTAAGAAGACTCAACATGACGCCAGAGAACAACTCTAGAAATTGACAGAGTCAAATTTCACAATGGGCAGACAATACTGAAATCAACAATCCGTTGGTGCACTTTGGGTCTTCTTCTCGGCGCATTCCGACTCATTTTGCTGGCATGGGTCACAAATATGTTTTTGGTGCAATCAACAATGGATATCTGTTTCGGATAAAATGTACGTAACCCCCGTCATTGGAAAGCTCTCAATGAGCACTTTCTGATGAATACCTATGTGACAGGGTTGTTGTAGCTTTAAGGATGTGGTACGTTTTAATGAAATTGACACTGACCGTAAAAGTTAGAAAAAAGAGAGTGAAGCCGTGAAGATTGGAGTCTCACATTGATTAATCATGGTGTTGATGAACGATGTATGAACACGAAGTCTATATCGCCTCGGGACAACCACCATCAGCACCAGGGGGAAACATGTTCTTCATAATTTCCCGAGAGCCGAACGTAATCAATGATTGTCTCGTTAGGAATCGATTTTAAATAAGATGATGCATTTTACATTCAACCGATGTTGCTATAAGTTCAATATTCTCAATATTCATCATGAAATGAATTCTGTATTGTATCATCTAGGATGATCGTGATTAAGTATGTCCTGGGGTGGTTTCTGGGTGGCACTTTTCTTGTACTTTTACGGTACCGGTATTAGGCTCTCATTTATCAAACAACTTAAACATAAGTGGGCTACTTAATTTTGTTTGATATAGTAATGGTGTACTTAGACTAAAGTTGAAGAATCTACTTTCAATTGAAAGCTCCATACATGTATGTAGGTGTCGGCAGAAATTATCAATAGAGAGGTTAAGAAAACGAACAAGAACGAAAACGACACATCAATGACGGCATATTGTATTCGAATTCCACGAATGGTGTGTGACGTCACTGTCGAAACGTTTACGTTATCGTTCATTTTCTAAACTTCTCTATTGTGTTGTGTTCTCGCGAGAATTATCAGCAACAAACTGTCAGTTTTCTCTCTAGTTAGAAGGCCCATCAGCAGCTTATCACGTGACATAAAGCAGAAATCACGTGGCATTGAAATTGACACCCCTCAGGATTTTGAGAGCACATGGTACCAAAGTCAAGGGTTTATAAGACGTCCCCTTCCCCTGGCAAAGAGGTGCGGTCACAACATGATTTCACAACCGATATAGCTACCTCAGTGCTTGAGAGCAGCAGATATTTTTAATATTTTTCATTACTTTGACCGGATATAAGAGATTAGTCCTTGTTCCTCTCTCTGCGCAAGACTCTTGGATCCCACTCCTGTCCAGGATAAGTGTGGCACGCGAGCTTTTCAAAACTGTAACATATGCTGAAGACACTCCAAACGAGGTCATGAAATAATAACGCCTTGATCAAATGAGGTCACGTGATATTAAATTCCGGCTTCACCAATATATGACGCAACCTAAAATCACAGAACATTCTTCATAAAGTGGGTATCTGTTATGGTTATGCAGAATTTGAAGCATCACTTGTGTTTTGCATGTTCTATATGTGTGGCCAGATATATTGTGAAGTAAGCTCACTTTCAATACCAGATATAACGTAGACTGACATCAATGGCAATTTATACCATGAGTTGAAAGTTTCTGAGTGGCAATTGACCCTATGGCTGGTGTAACTGATGATGATTTAGATCGCACAGAGACTTGAGACACGGCATAGAATAGAGGAAGAGTAGTTTTTCTTCTGCAATACCGCTTATGTCAGAAAAATCATCTACGTTAAAACTGTTTAATATAATTGATTCGCGTCTCATATGTACTCTGGGATCGCCCGAGGCATTCATTTTGAAGTGCAAGTAGCATTGGACAAAAAAATTGGGATCACCTCTCGTTTTGATTAGAAGTAATTACACAAGAACCATTACAGACAAAATGTTAGGATTAGGTTTCTAAAAAATTAATCATTAATGGTGAAGAAATTTGTTCAAAAAGTTCTTTTTTAAAACTTGCGATATTCGATTGAGTTTTCACAAATTAAGCTTCAGTGTCTAAAGTGGAATTTATTGCAGTCGATATCACGTGGATCGACCAGTTTATGTTGTGAATTAGGAACTCCACGGTGCAAGCCGCAGGAAATAGTAAATCAATCGATCTAGTTGCAAGCTTCCGAACACATCTCAGAAATTAGAGAAGCTGATTTGGGGTATTGGTGGTCTTGGTTTGGGGGGCTCAGGTCGGTTAGAAAGATCTTAGATGGCGGGGGCATCCCTGTACCTGCTGCCAGAGTGGGATAGTGAAACCACAGGCGCTTGTCACAACTGGTGTTGAGGGTTCCACTCTTGGTCATTGACATTCTTTTTTTGCTGCTGTGATGAAAGGGCGACCTACCATCTTTATTCAGTGTGACCTCTGTAAGCAGGGCGTCCTAAACCAAGGTCACCATTTGCCGGATTCGAAGATCGTTATATAGAGAGGTTCCGCTGTCCATTACATTTACTTGCCACACTAAAGATCAAGGCCACGGACTTCCTAGTAATTTGTGTCCGCGTGGGGACTTTTTTGTTTAATACAGTTTTCTTTAACTATTCCCGCCTACTTCTGTACTACTTATTAGATTAATATATACGATTCTACGGAAAAATACGGAGGTCGACTACGAAATGAGTTCCTTATCGCATTTTTCCATCCCTAAGCTGCAAAAATATTCTTTGGTGTCATTTAGCGAAGGTCAACAGTGATTGATAAGCTGATAAATCCCTCAGCGAGTGCCGTCCAATTTTCGTAAGCCGATATGACCAATGGGAATATATGAATAAACAAGAAAAAAATGATTGTCGCTGTTACTCGGACACGGAAAATCGTGACCTTTGCTATAAATGTCATAATATTGATCTTTCCTGCCCAGGTTATGAAGTATAATCCAAGATTTACAATACGAACAGGTGTGAAAGGAAGGGATTTTTCATTTTAATGCCTTGTACACCATATTATTGCACAATATATGGGGCCAAAAATAGGATCATGTGCTTCTGGCATGATAGGAAGAAGAAAGATTGGCAATAATATTGCCCATTTTGATCCTTATTTTGTACAATAATATTGATCATATATTGACCCCTTCAGTCAAAATTGCCCTGGGAGTGTAAGGGTTAATAGATGTTTTGTGACTCTTATGACTCTTTTATGATGGGTGGAAGAAAGATTGGCAATAATATTGTCCATTTTGATCCTCATATTGTGCAATAATATTGATCATGTATTGGCTGCTTTAGTCAAAATTTCCCTGGGAGTGAAAGAGTTAATAGATGTTTTATGACTGTTTTAGGAGATATGGTTTTAAATCCTTATTATTCATTGATAGCATTTTGTGCGATTAATTTTGTACGCCCGCGGGGAATTATTAACTGTGATGTTGACAACATTGTCATTGTCACTTTGTTAATTGATAACAAGCACGCGAATGGAGGGGATCCGAACAATGAACTGCATCAATTTTACTCACTTCTCTTTGATGTTGTTAAACACTTTCACTGCCAAGTCTAATTTTATCAAAAATGAAAATATTTATCAAAATCTTCAAAAGGACCAGGAACCTATTACATCATGACATAGGTAGGTTATAGACCAATCTCAAATTGACGTAGGCCTAAACGACAAAGATCTGCGCACTTAATAATATAATAATAATAATTTATTAAATTAAAGTGCTTAATAAAGTTAAAACTTTTTCAAAGCACTGTACATAAACGGCGACTGGTGATAAAAAAGTAAAGACACAATGCAAAGCAGAGTATACAAAAATCTCGCTGAAATCTCAACCACAACCTCGATCTGAAACTGAATGACGTGAATGACAGATTTTCTGTAACCCTGTCACATGAGATGGTGAGAAGGTTCTTGTAAGATTCAAGGGTTTGGTACACGTAGGGCTATGATTCCAGTATCACCACTGACCGTGAAACGGTTCATCGTTGAAAAATGGTGTACATGGAGGTAAACGTTTATGATTTTGTCTACGCCTGCCAAAATATGATGAAAAGAGCCCGGTTTCTAAGCAAGTTAAGATGTTCAGGTTCCATTTCAATGGTTTTCCGCTCCAGTTTTGGAATTTTGCCGTCCTCAACCGCAAAAACGTAAAATCAAAATATCGCTGGATTTGGAAATCATCAAAAAGCGTCACCTTGAAAATCCCAATAAAAGTAAAATACATTTAAGTGCAGATTGGTGTCGTCAACCTTGAGAGGAAAAGGTGATTCAAAATCGGATATTTTGAGGATTAAATTGATGCGTGGTTGCTGTTGCCGCCTTATCGCACGGGTGCAAAAAATGCCATGTTTTTAAATAAAGTGCCATTTCATGACGGAGGAGTTTAAAAAAGCGTGATCCGGCGATTACGAATCGCTGTAAGGTATCACAAGTAAAAGTGTCCCGATAAGTCCTAGAAAATGACCCCGTATAGGTTTCACATCTATAGGATCTTTAAAAAATCTATAGGTTTCGGTTAAGAATTTTATCACCGTCGTTGACTGATTCTGATAATTTTTTTATAGGATTGACATCCGGGTCCCTGAAAGTATCGGATTTCAATCAACAGAACCAGTACCAATCCTGGAATCTTTATCCTTTCCCTTTGCCTCCTTGTCTCTCTAAACCTCCATGCTATCCATCCTATGGTAGACCATCTCTGAGAGACACGGTGCGTTAATCTCGGTCTATGAATGAATACGTCAAATAGAGTATTCAGGGGTCTTGTTGGGTGTAATGGTGATAATCTATCATACCACTCACAACTCTTAGGAAGTCCGACTGAAGACACACCTGTTTATTAATGTGATTGATCACTTACATCGAGCATACCATCTATATCTGATTCTCATGATAGAGTACTCTAGGGGTGCTCGGTATGTCTCCTTTGTTACCACACTAGAGTCGTGTAAGCTTTAGCAAAATCCCGCTGTCGTCTCATGTCGAAAAGAGATTTTCACGTTAGAGTCATCAACACTTGTTTTTTGCAGTAATTTTGTCAAAGACGTTATCCCAGGCGGGGCAAAGTCCCTGGGGTCTTACTGACAGTAACAAGACGAAATCACATTGACAGGTCTTGTTACATCATTGACAGTTTCTCTAATTGCTTTGATAGCTTTCTTGATGACTTTGGCAATTCGCGTAAAATCTTCGCGAACATTTTGTAAAGTGACTGACGACTAAATATTTGAACGTGTTGTGTGGGTTGTCAGAGTGGCAGAGTTGAAACGTCAGCGCCTGCCACCCCTGAGGTTCCGGATTCGATGAGAGCAATGCAACAACGTCGTGTCACGACGTCTTTGACGCAGTGCAGTAATGTCGTGTTGCGTCACGACGTCTGTGACGCAATGCAATAATGTCGCGTCACGACATCCTTGACGCAGTGCAATAATTGCGCGTTATGACGTCCTTGACGCAATACAATAAAGTTGCGTCACGACGTCCTTGACGCAATGCAATAATGTCGCGTTACGACGTCCTTGACGCATGGGCAACAGGGACGAAACGTCGATAAAAGGTACAGTCGCTCAAAGCGCCTCCAAGCGGCGGTATTGCAGTTCTTCATTGAGAGGTGTCCAGATTACAGATGTAAAGATGAATGGATATCTAGGCAAACTGGGTAGTAAACTTGGGTGTCCCTGACAAGAGGTGTCCGATAATAGAGGTTTGATGTATCAGCTCATGCCGTCTTCCCTGTAGTCTCATAGCAAGTTCACTTTCTTCCACCCTTGTCTACTGCAACCTTCTACTCTCTACTTTAACGACTTGTGACAGCAACCGTGAGACAGCCTTGGCAGTTCAAGATCTTCAATCAAGTAATTTCACTTCTAATCAAGTTGACACGAACTTGTGTACATTAAGTAGTACATCATCATACTAGATGTACATAAATATTACATCAGGTTAATCCGGTCTGTTAAAGTCTTGACGCGGAGTAAAATAACGTCAGAATGACATGTCTGAGTGAACATGTTTAAAAGTCCTCGTCGAAATGACAGCTTCTCTCATCGAAATGATAGCTTGCCTGACTGTTCCCTTGGCGTCCATATCGTTAATTGAATGCTACGCGCGGAAGAAACGCGACGTGACAATGAATAAAGTGATGAGACGGGTTTATTACGCCAGATTTCTCTCCTTGACTTCATTTTAATTGGTGTAGCGTGCACAGTTTGGGCTGATATGGCCCGACATATAAAAAAAATACCGGAACTTTGCCCTCCTAATGTGTTGTCGCATGCTTAATCATCGGACCTGCATCCTCTGTGTTATGATATAAGGCTGACCCTAACCCTGACCTTTCCCATCTATCAGCCAATCATTCTACTCCTAATGAGTAACAGGTATTCTGATTGGTTCCGATGATTTCGACAGTGGGGGGAGCGTCAGCTGTAGAGTTGCCGTGCAAGTGGAGACGGGGGGACCACAACAGGGGCATCTACCTATAGAATACATAATACGCCTGTACTTCAGATAGTACAACCTATCGTGAGCCTTGTGACATGCATTGAATAAAGATCCAGCCGGAAGTTAGAATGGCGAAGGTCCGATAACATTCCGGTGTTTTTCTCTCTTTTGCCTTTATGCGCATGCCCAGTTGAGGTATAGTCCACCATGATTCCAATCCACCTAATCAGTTTATGTAATCCGATAAAATCTCGTTCTTTTTGTAGCCAATCCTGACACGACACGTGGTTAAAGTTGATCAGAAATCTGGACATTTTCTTCTGTGGTGGATTTCACTGTAGGCCTTTCTGCTGTGTCAGAGTTACAGGTATATATGACGGTTATATGTCAAATAAACAGCTATATTGTGGGCAGATGTGAGCCTGAGGACCGCAGATAGGCGTCTGTTTAAACAGAGGAGCGGATAGTTTGGAAAGCGCGAGATACAGCGACGCTCTGATTCGGAATGCAGTGACAGTGAGGCATCCGTTGAAATCTACGAAGCGTTGACGGAAAACAGTCGTGAGTTCATTTATTTGCCTGACTCTCTCCCAATTTCAATTAATCCAGGATCGAGCGCGTGCATTTCACAGAAATTACAATTGGTGTTTCCTAACAGTTCTCCTTGCTTCAGAATTACCACTAAAATACGAAGAGGATTGTGGATTACATAAGGAAATGGACAAGATAAGTGAAAAACTCGGTTGATCAGGACGTGGATTCTGCTGAAGAACGCTTGGAATTGGTCAGAGATTGGTCAGGATAGCAACTTTATCGGCATCAACGGATTAGGCCGGGGTGAAGAGGTGAGTGCCTTATTTTCCAATTTTGTCATTCTGACATCGGTTGTCGTCTGAGAACATTTTTCTTTTATACAGTAATATAGGTTTGTTATCTAACAGAATATCAAATATTGGAAAAAATCATAGGCGCTTTCCTGGAGATATACTGCTGTTGAAGTAGATTAAGACGAACAGTTGTTCTCTCTCTCTTATTGTCACTTGCTCTCAGGAAGGCTTTCGTCATGAAGGGCGTCTTGGTGCTTATGTGGTTGAACAGATACTCAAATGTGACCCGTGCCAGCAAAATGAGTCGGAATGTGCCGGAAAGAAGACTCAAGATGACACCAGAGAACAAATGTGGAAATTGACCAAGTCAAATTCCACAATGGCCAGACAATACTGAAATCAACAATCCGTTGGTGCACTTTGGGTCTTCTTCTCTGCGCATTCCGACTCATTTTGCTGGCACGGGTCACAAATATGTTTTTGAATCAACAATGGATATCTGTTTGGGATAAAATGTATCTAACCCCCGTCACATAGGTATTCATTGGAAAGCTCTCAATGAACACTTTCTGATGAGAATACCTATGTCATAGGGTTGTTGTAGCTTTAAGGATGTGGTACGTTTTAATGAAATTGACAGTAATCATAGGTTTGCTATGCTGGTCACTTGACAGTAACGGAGATTTAGCACAGTGGTGTGCACGGTTTCCCTCAGTGCTGGCGGTGTTGCCTTATGTGGAGGCGTGGGTTCGAATCCCGGTAATGAAATTGACACTGACCGTAAAAGTTAGAAAAAAGAGAGTGAAGCCGTGAAGATTGGAGTCTCACATTGATTAATCATGGTGTTGATGAACGATGTATGAACACGAAGTCTATATCGCCTCGGGACAACCACCATCAGCACCAGGGGGAAAACATGTTCTTCATAATTTCCCGAGAGCCGAACGTAATCAATGATTGTCTCGTTAGGAATCGATTTTAAATAAGATGATGCATTTTACATTCAACCGATGTTGCTATAAGTTCAATTTTCTCAATATTCGTCATGAAATGAATTCTGTATTGTATCATCTTGGATGATCGTGATTAAGTATGTCCTAGGGTGGTTCCTGGGTGGCACTTTTCTTGTACTTTTACGGTACCGGTATTAGGTTCTCATTTATCAAACAACTTAAACATAAGTGGGCTACTTAATTTTGTTTGATATAGTAATGGTGTACTTAGACTAAAGTTGAAGAATCTACTTTCAATTGAAAGCTCCATACGTAGGTGTCGGCAGAAATTATCAATAGAGAGGTTAAGAAAACGAAGAAGAACGAAAACGACACATCAATGACGGCATATTGTATTCGAATTCCACGAATGGTGTGTGACGTCACTGTCGAAACGTTTACGTTATCGTTCATTTTCTAAACTTCTCTATTGTGTTGTGTTCTCGCGAGAATTATCAGCAACAAACTGTCAGTTTTCTCTCTAGTTGAGAAGGCCCATCAGCCTCTTATCACGTGACATAAAGCAGAAATCACGTGACATTGAAATTGACATCTCTTAGGATTTTGATAGCACATGGTACCAAAGTCAAGGGTTTATAAGACGTCCCCTTCCCCTAGCAAAGAGGTGCGGTCGCAACATGATTTCACAACCGATATAGCTACCTTAGTGCTTGAGAGCAGCAGATATTTTTAATATTTTTCATACTTTGACCGGATATAAGAGATTAGTCCTTGTTCCTCTCTGCGCAAGACTCTTGGATCCCACTCCTGTCCAGGATAAGTGTGGCACGCGAGCTTTTCAAAACTGTAACATATGCTGAAGACACTCCAAACGAGGTCATGAAATAATAACGCCTTGATCAAATGAGGTCACGTGATATTAAATTCAGCTTCACCAATATATGACGCAACCTAAAATCACAGAACATTCTTCATAAAGTGGGTATCTGTTATGGTTATGCAGAATTTGAAGCATCACTTGTGTTTTGCATGTTCTATATGTGTGGCCAGATATATTGTGAAGTAAGCTCACTTTCAATACCAGATATAACGTAGACTGACATCAATGGCAATTTATACCATGAGTTGAAAGTTTCTGAGTGGCAATTGACCCTATGGCTGGTGTAACTGATGATGATTTAGATCGCACAGAGACTTGAGACACGGCATAGAATAGAGGAAGAGTAGTTTTTCTTCTGCAATACCGCTTATGTCAGAAAAATCATCTACGTTAAAACTGTTTAATATAATTGATTCGCGTCTCATATGTACTCTGGGATCGCCCGAGGCATTCATTTTGAAGTGCAAGTAGCATTGGACAAAAAAATTGGGATCACCTCTCGTTTTGATTAGAAGTAATTACACAAGAACCATTACAGACAAAATGTTAGGATTAGGTTTCTAAAAAATTAATCATTAATGGTGAAGAAATTTGTTCAAAAAGTTCTTTTTTAAAACTTGCGATATTCGATTGAGTTTTCACAAATTAAGCTTCAGTGTCTAAAGTGGAATTTATTGCAGTCGATATCACGTGGATCGACCAGTTTATGTTGTGAATTAGGAACTCCACGGTGCAAGCCGCAGGAAATAGTAAATCAATCGATCTAGTTGCAAGCTTCCGAACACATCTCAGAAATTAGAGAAGCTGATTTGGGGTATTGGTGGTCTTGGTTTGGGGGGCTCAGGTCGGTTAGAAAGATCTTAGATGGCGGGGGCATCCCTGTACCTGCTGCCAGAGTGGGATAGTGAAACCACAGGCGCTTGTCACAACTGGTGTTGAGGGTTCCACTCTTGGTTATTGACATTTCTGTGTACTGCTGTGGTGGAGAGGGCGACCTACCATCTTATTCAGTGTGACCTCTGTAAGTAGGTCGTCCTAAAACAAGGTCACCATTTGCCGGATTCGAAGATCGTTATATAGAGAGGTTCCGCGGTAAATAACATGTACATTTACTTCCCAAACTAAAGATCAAGGCCACAGACTTCCTAGTAATTCGTGTCCACGTGGGGACTTTTTTTGTTTAGTACAAATGTCTTTAACTATTCCCGCCTACTTCTGTACTACTTATTAGATTAATATATACGATTCTGCGGAAAAATACGGAGGTCGACTACGAAATGAATTCCTCATCGCATTTTTCCATCCCTAAGCTGCAGAAATATTCTTTGGTGTCATTTAGCGAAGGTCAACAGTGATTGATAAGCTGATAAATCCCTCAGCGAGTGCCGTCCAATTTTCGTAAGCCGATATGACCAATGGGAATATATGAATAAACAAGAAAAAAATGATTGCCGCTGTTACTCGGACACGGAAAATCGTGACCTTTGCTATAAATGTCATAATATTGATCTTTCCTGCCCAGGTTATGAAGTATAATCCAAGATTTACAATACGAACAGGTGTGAAAGGAAGGGATTTTTCATTTAAAGGCCTAGCCGCCCATACACGTTCAATATTATTGCACAATATGAGGAGCAAAATGGGCGATGTTATTGCCAATCGTTCTTCCACCCATCATGCCAGAAGCACATGCCCCTATTTTGGGCCCCGTATTGTGCAATAATATTGATCGTGTACGGCCGGCTTTATACACCATCCAATGTGATTGCACAATATGGGGCGCAAAATAGGGTCATCTGCTTCTGGCCTGATGACAGAAGCAGATTCTTTAAGAATGGCAATAATATTGCCCATTTTGATCCTCATATTGTGCAATAATATTGATCATGTATTTGTTTCTTTAGTCAAAATTGCCCGGGAGTGAAAGGGTTAATAGATGTTTTATGACTGTTTTAGGAGATATGGTTTTAAATCCTTATTATTCATTGATAGCATTTTGTGCGATTAATTTTGTACGCCCGCGGGGAATTATTAACTGTGATGTTGACAACATTGTCATTGTCACTTTGTTAATTAATAACAAGCACGCCAATAGAGAGGATCCGAACGATGAACTGCATCAATTTTACTCGCTTCTCTTTGATGTTGTTAAACACTTTCACTGCCAAGTCTAATTTTATCAAAAATGAAAATATTTATCAAAATCTTCAAAAGCACCAGGAACCTATTCCATCATGACATAGGTAGATTATAGACCAATCTCAAATTGACGTAGGCCTAAACGACAAAGATCTGCGCACTTAATAATATAATAATAATAATTTATTAAATTAAAGTGCTTAATAAAGTTAAAACTTTTTCAAAGCACTGTACATAAACGGCGACTGGTGATAAAAAAGTAGACACAATGCAAAGCAGAGTATACAAAAATCTCGCCGAAATCTCAACCACAACCTCGATCTGAAACTGAATGACGTGAATACCTATATGACAGATTTTCTGTAACCCTGTCACATGAGATGGTGAGAAGGTTCCTGTAAGATTCAAGGGTTTGGTTTGGTAGGGCTCACTCTAAAAACTCAAGTGTTGAATTCATCACTTTAAAGAGGCTTGAGAGTGACAACATTATAAAGTGTTGTATCCATCATTTAAAGTGTTAAATTCAACACTTTAAGTGCTGAATCCAACACTTTCAAATGTTGTCACTCTTGAGCCCAACATTTGAAACTGTTGGATCCAGCACTTAAAGTGTTGAATCTAACACTTTAAGTGTTGGTTTTAACACTTTTATAATGTTGTCACTCTCAAGCCCCTTTAAAGTGTTGATTTCAACACTTGATTCCAGTGTCACCACTGACCGTGAAACGTTTCATCGTTGAAGAATGGTGTACATGGAGGTAGAAGTTTATGGTTTTGTCTACGCATAAGAGCCCCGTTTCTAAGCAAGTTAAGATGTTCAGGTTCCATTTCAATGGTTTTCTGCTCCAGTTTTGGAATTTTGCAGTCCTCAACCGCAAAAACGTAATCTTGAGCGTAACACGATCAAAATATCGCTGGATTTGGAAATCATCAAAAAGCGTCACCTTGAAAACCCCGATAAAAATAAAATAAGTGCAGATTGGTGTCGTAAACCTTGAGAAGAAAAGGTGAATCAAAATCGAATATTTTGAGGATTAAATTGATGCGTGGTTGCTGTTGCCGCCTTATCGCACGGGTGCAAAAAATGCCAGGTTTTTAAATGAAGTGCCATTTCATGAAGGAGGAGTTTAAAAAAGCGTGATCCGGCGATTACGAATCGCTGTGATGCATCACAAGTAAAAGTGTCCCGATAAGTCCTAGAAAATGACCCCGTATAGGTTTCACATCTATAGGATCTTTAAAAAATCTATAGGTTTCGGTTAAGAATTTTATCACCGTCGTTGACTGATTCTGATAAGTTTTTTTTATAGGATTGACATCCGGGTCCCTGAAAGTATCGGATTTCAATCAACAGAACCAGTACCAATCCTGGAATCTTTATCCTTTGCCTTGCTTCCTTGTGTCTCTAAACCTCCACGCTATCCATCCTATGGTAAACCATCTCTGAGAGACACGGTGCGTTTCTCGGTCTATGAATGAACACGTCAAATACAGTATTCAGGGGTCTTGTTGGGTGTAATGGCGATCATCTGTCATACGACTGACAACTCTTAGGAAGTCCGACTGAAGACACACCTGTTTATTAATGTGATTGATCACTTACATCGAGCATACCATCTACTAGTATATCTGATTCTCATGATAGAGTACTCTAGGGGTGCTCGGTATGTCTCCTTTGTTACCACACTAGAGTCGTGTAAGCTTTAGCAAAATCCCGCTGTCGTCTCATGTCGAAAAGAGATTTTCACGTTAGAGTCGTCAACACTTGTTTTTTGCAGTAATTTTGTCAAAGACGTTATCCCAGGCGGGGCAAAGTCCCTGGGGTCTTACTGACAGTAACAAGACGAAATCACATTGACAGGTCTTGTTACATCATTGACAGTTTCTCTAATTGCTTTGATAGCTTTCTTGATGACTCTGGCAATTCGCGTAAAATCTTCGCGAACATTTTGTAAAGTGACTGACGACTAAATAATTTGAACGTGTTATGTGGGTGTCAGAGTGGTAGAGTAGAAATGTCAGCACCCGTCTTCTCTGACGTTCCGGATTCGATGAGAGCAATGCAACAACGTCGTGTCACGACGTCTTTGACGCAGTGCAATAATGTCGTGTTGCGTCACGACGTCTGTGACGCAATGCAATAATGTCGCGTCACGACATCCTTGACGCAGTGCAATAATTGCGCGTTATGACGTCCTTGACGCAATACAATAAAGTTGCGTCACGACGTCCTTGACGCATTGCAATAATGTCGCGTTACGACGTCCTTGACGCATGGGCAACAGGGACGAAACGTCGATAANAGCGACAATATTGTCTACGGTAAAAAAGATATTTATTGGAAGGAAATATTCTCGGCATTAAGTATTATTTTTCTTCAGTAAGTGTGGTTATCCTAGCCAAAATAATAACTTTGCATTGATTCTGAAGTGGTTACAGCTCAGAACGTAAATAAAAACGGCATTTTGAAGAATCATTCAATTTTCGTACCGTGTGCAAAACTGCACGCATTCACCTACATAAAAAGAAATGCGAAATCGGGTGTAATATTCAGACTGAACCTACAGAACTACCGCCACTAGGAGGCGCTGTAAGCGGTTGTACCTTTTTTCGACGTCTCGGTCCGTGTTGCGCTGCGTCAAGAACATCGTGACGCGACATTTTGCTGTTTTTTCGTCTTCGGTCGACCGCTCACAGCGCCGCCTGGTGATAAAAAGTTTTGACGGTTCCTCATTCCAAATGATTAGAATGTCAAAATGTTTTTATACCCGTTATTATTCGTTGATCAGTCATAAGCTGTGCCTTGTCCATTTTTTTTTATTCCAGCATCATCATGTCATACCATGAATATACCAAACACCGTAGCTTGCATACAAATTTAAGACAAATCTTTTGGTAGACATTCCATCTTCCGCAGTATGGCAAAACACGATCGCAAAATATGAAAAACTGGGTTATTTCTCCTTCAGATATTCATCATAATTGTCTATGCATCAGTGCACTGATCTGCATTACAATAGAATTATGAGACCTTGCCTCGAATGTTAAAAACGTTTTTGTAAAAAGTCGACCGAGCGTGGAGAAACAAAAGGCAATCATATCGGTGCCATTGAATCGTTGATAAAGGCGGGACTTCATTTGAGATTTTTCTGACGCGAGTGGCCCTCAATGGGCAATTCACCAGTAGTTGGTTTCCATACCGCTTTCGCCGAGACCAGTGACAAAAACAACTGTTTGTATTTGATTTCTCCGTAAGGGCGAAGCTATTATAGCATTGTTGGCCCTGGCATGTACGGAAGAGGCCATCTCAACCTACTCTTGTTGGGGTGGGGTCTTTTACTTGCCCTTGCATTCTGTATTAGATTTTCCATCAGGGCCAAAGCCATAGCATTAGGGAGGTTGAGATCAGCGACTTATCACGGATACTTATACGTACTAGCATGGTACCCGTGGCGAGCACATTCACAGGATGCATGTGGCCAGAGGATGGTATTTTGCTGGAGGTCTCTGTGTGGGAGGAAAATGTTTAGTGGGGGCCAACTCCTCGGACAATAATCTAGGCCTATGGGAAGCAGATGGCAGCAGTTTTATGCGTTGAAGTTCCTATTTTCTGATCAACCTGCCTGGTTGAAGACAATGCATTATACCTGGTTCCGTCGGCCACCGTGTAAATGGTGTTGCGTACGCAGCGCCATCTAAACGGTGGCCAGCGAAACCAGGCTAGTGGGCATTGCAAATCATTGGAAGTTTCTTCCTGCATTTTATTCGCTGAAGGGTAAAAAAATGTAATGCCACCCGCTTAAGGGCCACCCCCATGTCATTTTCAACACTTCCTGTGATAATGGTGCCATTTCGATCAGAAACCACGGAGGAGTTCGTGTTCGAAGTTAAAGCGCCACCGTCAATTATAATATAGAAGATACAGATAGAATTCTGTACAAGGACAAATTTTGTGTACATTTCGACCCGTATACGTATAAGGATCCGTGATAAGTCGCTGATCTCAACTACTCTAATATTGGCCCTTGTAAGTACGGAAGAGGCCACCACAAGCTACTCATGTTCCTCACTTGGATGAGGTCTTTTACTTGTCCTTGCAAAGAAACAAGGTACAAGGCACCGCGGCTTACCGTCCCATGTGACGGAAGCAAACAACTCATAAATGAGTTGCTCATAGAGAGCCAACTCGCGTGGAAAAATTCTCAAGTGAAGCAGCTCCTTTGAATGGCCTACATACGGCTAAATCTTAGTGCTACTGTCGTACAAAATATGGCGTGATTTGCGCGAGATCTCTCGAGTGGGATGTCCAGAACGACCGTTACTTGCCGAGTGGCATCAGTATGGTAGAAGCTGTTAGGAAGCCAATGGGGACATTACCAGGCTAATACCTCTCCACATCTCTCAATTCACCGACTTAATGGCCTGGGAAAGGGTCGATACTCCGTGGGTAACAATTGACTGGTGGATTGTCCAGCCTCATCTGATGCATTTCGTAGTGATAAAAGGATGCTGTGGCCTGCAGCATGAATTAGGGTCGGACGAGGAGTTTTTTGTACGCGCTAAATAGGCCGGGGGGTTGAAAATACGTTAGTGCTATCGTAACTCCCTTTGCTGCCAGCAGTGCCAGTGGTTGGTGGCGTGTTGCCTATTGCGCCTGGAGCGTTCTTTTGCTGTACATGTAATAGTAACGTAGCTTGTACTTTATAAATTAAAGTGAATGGGCAACGCGGTGACGCTGAGGTTTGAGCCCGAGGCTCTTGACCTAAAATTCCTGGGTTCAATTTCCTGTCAAGTCATCACTCCCCACTCTAAACTGGTCTGAAAGAATCAAGTGAAACGCTGAATGAGCTGTTCCTTGAGTTCACCAGACTGAGAGACTGAGCTGTGAAGCACTTTTAGGCTGTATAAAAGTAGACAGCGGTCTATGAAATCATGGAATGTCTCACTCGCAGTACAAAATGATCCGACAAGATCCGCCTCATCCCAATTACTCTAAAGTCAGGCTTAATAGGTTATGTTGACATGTGACAAAAGTAATGAGTATTAAGCCATTATCATTCATGTTTGGAAGTAGAATCGACCTTATCTGATTGGCTCCAGCCTGCTATTCGCTCCCACCACAGCAGGACGCAAGTTGTCAGTGAATAAGGCCTACTACCTGTCAACCACTTAAACTTGATTTTACAGTATATTACCAGCTTTATGATGCTGAATGTTGTTCGATATGGTCTGACTAATGAATTATTAAAATCAATCAAGTAAACTTATCAGGGTAAAACCAGGATCCGTGTGCATGTATTGAAAATCACGTTGAATAGAATATTCAAACCGGATTCATTTGTTCAGCCGTGAAATATTTGTTAACAGGCATAAAAAACAATGTGCAACTCGCATGGCTAACATTTGTTCATGAATACGTAATGAAAAAGAAAAAATCATGTGTAATATACAATTGGTCCACTTTATAATATAGTCGTTGTACTTTCGTGTATTTTTACGAAGCATCTAAATAAATATCCACGCCCTCTTCAGCTCAGAAAAGCATTTTTCACATATTCCAATACACATTCCAGAATATTACATGGCGCCCGTTGTTTATTCAGATGCACCGTCTGTGTAGATACCTAATTTCAGGTGGAAAAAAATCATAAAGCGTCCAGGGGTGACTTGATTGGAAATATCACAGAGATATACTCGAATCAAACATGTACATAACTGATAAGGCCATAACCATCCTTTTGCCTGCATTTTTGTGATTTCATGCAAAATTCATATCAATATGGGGAAATTCAATCGGGCTGTCGAAAAATGTGTTGTCAACACGAAAATATATGGCATAGCAAACAAGATAACTCGAGAACAGTTTCTCTTTTCAATGTTCCAGAAAATAAACTCGATGACCTTATTTTTAGTTGAAATGTACGAAACACTTTTAATCTTAAGTGTTTACTTTTCAACTGTTGCGTCATTAAAGCTTTTAACGTTTGGGTTATGCAAACAGTTCGCTGAACTTCCGCCGATATGAAAATTGTGACAATTTGTCGATCGTGAAATTACTGCTAACAGAATGTTAATTAATGATATCGTCTAGTTCTTGTATGCGTTGAAATACATATATTTGTATTTTTAAAAAGTAAGCAATAGAAATGCTGACAGCTGTTTGAACAGAAGACAGATATGATGAATGTTATATGTGCCTCCGTCTGTTAAAATACACGCATCACTCTAATCAATAACACTTAAATGATAAGCTTTTTTATCTGGTGCAGAACTGTTGTACTCCTGTACGTATTGTAATGTACGCACCCTTGTCCAGCTGCTCACAGTATTTCTGAATCTCCAGCTCTGAGTGTAATTTACCATCCACTATGCTACAAAAGAAATGCTCATTGGCGGGTTCAGGCCGTACCATATTTGGGGATGCAAAACAAAAGTCGGATATTTCTGTCAGGCGATTGGCGAATGTTGTCTCCATCTCTGACGTGATCGTGGTGGAACTATGGGCCCTCATGTGGTGCAACCGACTGCCATCTGTTGTTCGTCGACAGAATCACAGTTGGAGAACCACCGACCCAGGGTGACGGTGTCCTCTCCCCAACACCACTCCTAAAACATGACATCACTTAGAAAGAACATCAGCAAATCAGGTCACCATCCACCATACACCGATTTCACATCTCGCACGATCGCAGCGCCCCTGGTAGAATTTCTGACGGCCACTTCCGTTTTCAACCTCACTACCAGGAGTACGGGCAAAAATTTCCTGGGTCGAGGTTGAATTGGGCGCATTGGTTCCCAATGCCGCCACCAGGGGATGGACCCCTGGCGGTGGTATTGGGAACCAACACGTGTTTTTCAACCTCGATCTAGGAAATATTTGCCTTACTCCTGATAGTGAGGTTGAAAACGGAAGTGGCCGTCAGAAATTCTACCAGGGGCGCTGCGATCGTGCGAGATGTAAAATCGGTGTATAGAGTGGAAGGTACTCCTGTTGACTAGATGATGCACTAGACATCCTCCATCAAGGATAAAAGGCCAGACATTAACGCTCATCACTTATTCATTGGTATCAAGTTTCCCTTCCTCCTCAAAGCTAAAAATGATTAAAATGCTGATGGGAAGGTTGAATTTTATTTCATCAACTGGTGTCACTGAACATAAAAACCCCCACAGGCACAATATCCCACCACAAGGTTGAGACTAAACTACGGGGAGGGGAGTAGATGGAGAATATAATGTGTTTATTGAAAACAGTAATAGAGAGTTCCCGATTTCTAATTTGTACGTGTACGTTATTGCAGAACAACCAATAGGCGTTGCCTTTAAAGGGCGGCGCACACGAGCGACTAAATCTGGGCGACTGCCGACGAGACTGCCGACGGCGACGTCGCCGGCGACCGTCGGGTCCGAGGTCTATCTACCGCAGACTAGGCGACAAAATCCACAAATTCCGGTCGTTATGGCAGTCGGCGGGGTAGTCTCCTTGAAAAAGTCGCTCGTGTGCGCCATCGCAAGCGATCTGATGGCCACCGAGCGAAACAGGTGTGACAGGAATCAACGTCCTAGGAATGCAAGTCCGCCAAACAATAGCCCGCTATTGTAAGGTTATATTCGAATGGTCATGGTCTCTATAGCCATATATAATCCCTCGCTGAACAATAAGACCGGACTTGGATTGCAGGGGGACTTTGACCCCTGTCACACGAGAAGATCGGTGGCGATCAGGGCCGACCGCACAGGAAGTCCGATAGTGCTTTCGGTGCCTATCGGCGGTTTTATAGTTAACGGGAAAATGCATTATAACTAACTGCCGATAGGCGCCGGTAACGCTTTCCGACTTTCTGTGCGGTCGGCCCAGATCGCTTCCGAATCGCCTGGTGTGCTGCCCGTTTGTCATCCTGAGGCTTCCGTTACGTTGAAGTATACGCTATACGAAAACTCCTGTTAACAATGGCTTCACGGTCGTCAATCCTCGGGAAGCCTTTGTTAACCGGTCTTTTTTACCAGTGTCTTTTTTTCCAGTGTCTTTTTTACTGTGTCTTTTTTTCCGGTGTCTTTTTTTCCAGTGTCTTTTTTACCTGGATTCACCATCCACTATGCTACAAAAGAAATGCTCATTGGCGGGTTCAGGCCGTACCATATTTGGGGATGCAATACAAAAGTCGGATATTTCTGTCAGGTGATTGGCGAATGTTGTCTCCATCTCTGACGTGATCGTGGAACTATGGGCCCTCATGTGGTGCACCCGACTGTCATCTGTTGTTCGTCGACAGAATCACAGTTGGAGAACCACCGACCCAGGGTGACGGTGTCCTCTCCCCAACACCACTCCCAAAACATGACGTCGCTTAGAAAGAACATCAGCAAATCAGGCCACCATCCACCATGCACCGATTTCACATATCGCACGATCGCAGCGCCCCTGGTAGAATTTCTGACGGCCACTTCCGTTTTCAACCTCACTACCAGGAGTACGGCCAAAAATTTCCTGGATCGAGGTTGAATTGCGCGCATTGGTTCCCAATGTCGCCACCAGGAGATGGACCCCTGGCGGTGGTATCGGGAACCAACACGTGTTTTTCAACCTCGATCTAGGAAATATTTGCCTTACTCCTGATAGTGAGGTTGAAAACGGAAGTGGCGGTCAGAAATTCTACCAGGGGCGCTGCGATCGTGCGAGATGTAAAGTCGGTGTATAGAGTGGAAGGTACTCCTGTTGACTAGATGATGCACTAGACATCCTCCATCAAGGATAAAAGGCCAGACATTAACGCTCATCACTTATTCATTGGTATCAAGTTTCGTTTCCTCCTTAAAGCTAAAAATGATTAAAATGCTGATGGGAAGGTTGAATTTTATTTCATCAACTGGTGTCACTGAACATAAAAACCCCCACAGGCACAATATCCCACCACAAGGATGAGAATAAACTACGGGGAGGGGAGTAGATGGAGAAGATAATGTGTTTATTGAAAACAGTAATAGAGAGTTCCCAATTTCTAATTTGTACGTGTACGTTATTGCAGAACAACCAATAGGCGTTGCCTTTAAGCCATCGCAAGCGATCTGATGGCCACCGAGCGAAACAGGTGTGACAGGAATCAACGTCCTAGGAATGCAAGTCCGCCAAACAATAGCCAGCTATTAAGGTTATATACGAATGGTCATGGTCTCTATAGCCATATATAATCCCTCGCTGAACAATAAGACCGGACTTTGATTCCAGGGGGACTTTGATCCCTGTCACACCGGCTGTTGACGCCAGGTGCGCTGGAAAGCGATGCATGGATTCTTCTCGCCAGCGATGATCACCCAATATCAAAGCTGACGAGAAGATCGGTGGCGATCAGATCGCTTGCGATATCGCCTGGTGTGCTGCCCGTTTGTCATCCTGAGAATATCACGGGTTCGTCATCCTCGCTCCCTCCGTCCAGGGTCGGATCATTTTTGGCAGAGCAATTTAATCACATAAAAATTCGAGTATTTTGCTCTCAGATGCCAGGAAAATGCATCTAAAAGCACTTAAATTGTCAAATTTTTCGTGGGGAGAACCCCCAGACCCCCGTTTGGCCTTTGCGCTTTCGGTGCTCACCACCTCCGTCGAGCTGCTACGCCCGCCCCCTTCTGTCAACCCTGGATCAGGCCCTGCTGTCGCTGCGCTTGTGTGCGGTGACGAAGGGAGCGGTTCACTATTATTGATGGACCGACGTCAACAGACTATGCTTCCCTGGATAACCAGTGGGTATACTTTCAATGCAGACCAGAGTTCACAAAAACAACCCAATTCTTTCCTTTTCGTATACCGTATACTTCTATGTAAAGGAAGCCTGAGGCCTGCTTTCCATTGGCGCGTTTCCGTGCGCGGAAACGCGCCAATAGAAAAGCAGGCCTCAGAATATCACGGGTTCGTCATGCTCGCTCCCTCCGTCCAGGGTCGGATCATTTTTGGCAGAGCAATGATTTTTTAAGCAAGAAAAATTTAATCACATAAAAATTCGAGTATTTTGCTCTCAGATGCCAGGAAAATGCATCTAAAAGCACTTAAATTGTCAAATTTTTCGTGGGGAGTACCCCCAGACCCCCGTTTGGCCTTTGCGCTTTCGGTGCTCACCACCTCCGTCGAGCTGCTACGCCCGCCCCCTTCTGTCAACCCTGGATCAGGCCCTGCTGTCGCTGCGCTTGTGTGCGGTGACGAAGGGAGCGAGCGCTTAGAACACTGTAAGGATACACTAGTATCGATGGACCGACGTCAACAGACTATGCTTCCCTGGATAACCAGTGGGTATACTTTCAATGCAGACCAGAGTTCACAAAAACAACCCAATTCTTTTGTATTGCATGACATGACCGTCCTACTTCAAACGCAAACGCAGCTGCGGCAGTGGTATCGTCGGTAATCAATTTCCCCGACCCCTTCAGGGATTTTTACGTCCGCACAGAAATGATGCATGTGATTGATTGGCTAGATCCATTTGTTATCGTTCGTACAATCTCATAAACATCAAGGGCCCATCTGAATTCGAGAGGCGCCAGGGAATACATGCTAATTAGTGGCTGTTTGTTTCTTGTACAAACCCTGCAAGGTCTTTGAATGAAGGCTTTTTATCAATAAGAACTCCACGTGCATGTTAGGCCTATGTGTTGGACACATGCAATGACTGAGGAGCCTGCAGAACCACACTGCTCCTGGGAGCCGCTGCCAGCGTTATACCGGCCTCTTTTTCGACGTTTCCTCCCTGTTGCACTGCGTCAAGGACGTCATGACGCTACATTATTGCGCTGCGTCAGGCAGGTCGTGACGCGAAGTTGTTGCATTGCTTTGCTCTGTCCAACCGCTCGCAGCGCCGCCCTGTCGAGATAAAAAATCAAAATGGTTGGGAATGGCCCAATATCAATAGAGTGTGACGTCATTTTCGTTCACGTTGACGTTCGCGTTCGTGACCTAAAACTCACTACAATGTCCATGGCATTCTCTGCCGACATTAACTTGAGAATACGGATTTGCCGATATCTCGTAGTGGGCTGGCCATAAGCTTGCTTCTGAAGAAAATATCGCAGCTCAGTGAGCGATACGATATGAAAGAATGAGCTGTGAACTAATGTATCCGAACACAGACAGTAGGACGCTGCTCAGATCAATCCGCGTGATCGCCCCCACGACCACACTCCGCGTGTAATTTCAAAAACTGACTGAAAAACACCGGTAAATAGAAAAAGAGAAACATGGCGTTGCTCACTAACCGCGGCGGGTTCGCGTAAACAAATTCCTTCTTTTTGAAAAACCCAGTGATAGAACATGTTCGATTAAGCTACTCGCGGTGATTAAATCAAGCAGAGGATTAGAGCGTAGTAAATATGATCTTCTTCTAAAGTGCATTTAACTTAATATAATCAATCCACCTCTGGCTACCGTGTGTGTGTGTTTTCTTTCCCGGAGAGATAATGGCCTCCGTTTTTTGAGAATTTTTTTCAAGAAATGGTAAAAGCTCGTTCAGTTCTGATGATTGACGAGTCCTGGCCAAGACACCATTATTGCCATCTGATCGCTGTTTCCAATATATCGTTTTAAAACCCGTTCACTCCAAGTGGCAATTTTATGAAAAGCATAAAAAATGTT
Source organism: Notospermus geniculatus (assembly GCA_002633025.1). Lineage (NCBI taxonomy): Eukaryota > Metazoa > Nemertea > Pilidiophora > Heteronemertea > Lineidae > Notospermus > Notospermus geniculatus. The sequence goes on from NMRB01000035.1 coordinate 811,136, forward strand.
CTGACATGTGACGGAAATTTTATCATGGTATTCAATGGAAAGTACTGTTGAGAGCTTTCCAATGAATACCTATTTCACAGGGTTTAGCTAGGGGCAAACTACACGTTATTTATTGGAAGTATAAGGAAATAAGGAAGGATGTATTTACTTATACTTGTCATTTTGTGCGTCGTTTTTGTGCTGTATTTTGGATATTTATTTATTGGAAAGTACTCACTGAGAGCTTTCCAATGAAGGTTCAAACTACACGATATTCATTGGAAAGGGTTCACTGAAAACCTCAAAATGACGAACTTAGGTTCGTTTTCCATTTATCACCAAACTGAGTATCTAATTTGTCGAAATGAATCCACGGTTCGTCCTCTTGACGAACCTTGTTGGAGATTGTTTGAGATACAACAAGAGTTCGTCATTTTTCAGTGTTTAGGAGCAAACCTGCGCTGCAAGAGGGTTGCCCTCTCAATCACGTCAAGAATAGGCCCAACGGGGATCAAACCCGACACATCTGCGGTGACAGGTACCGTCGTTTCACTACGCCACCCTGACAACCCAATCACTGTTTTCGATTTGTCCTTTTTTCTCGCACAGATCCACTCGTACCGGAATCTCCATCAATCACCCGCTTCCTACCAGCACAAACAACTCGTTAATGAATATTTGATCTCGCTGCTCGTCCAGTTGATGTCTCTTTGTCTTCAGGGATGTTTTATCATTAAATATCGGACGCTAGCGGTCTGTATTAATCACCAGATCAGCCAGTTCATCTTTTGTTTGTGGTTTTATGAATGAGATGACATCAATACTGATTGGAGCGAGTGATGAATGAGTGTTATATCTAGTAACACTTTACTGTATGATGAATTATGCATTGTACTTTGTCATGCATGGATCAGATGTGCCACCATTGTTACTCCACGCCTGAATCAACATACATTTACTGCGATTACGTAGAGCTACACCAGACTGGGCCGTCACGCGGTACCGTGATTCGCGCTTTACCGTGATTCCGTGGTGAAAAGAGGAAGTGGATCGAATGTGGCGCAACCGCACAACTGCTCGCCGAGCATGGTGGGAATGGTGGTCGCGCTGCAGCGTGATATCACGGGGCAGTTGAAGTCAACGTTTTACAATGGTTTACTTGTGAAGATTACAACAACAATCGCGGCTAACCGAGGCCACCCGAAGATAAGAGACTTTAGCACGTCTAATTTCAAAAAAGCGTCAATCGTTTAAAAAAAGCGTCATTTTGAAATGACCTGTCCAAATGCAATCTCTATCATCTTATCTACATACCTGAACTGAATTTCAGGCTTTGCAGGCGTTTATGGCGCCGAAAATGGCATATAATGCAGGTAGGCATGACAGGCCTGCCATTACGGCTGTCAAGGTAAATTTCGGTCGAAAATTGCCTGTAAAATCTTTAAACGTGAGTATGACACAGTGAATTCGTGCTTGTTTATTGACAAAAATTGTATAAATTTACGGTGAGAAGTTTCCGTCCCCTCCTCGCAGGATTGTAGGTGTTTTCTGCCGAAACAAATATTGTATTTTGTATAGTCATTGCGCGGTTGGGCGCGACAAAGTCACGTGCACGTTTTCATCACGGTACCGCGTGACGGCCCAGTCTGTACACTGTACGGGGACACGCTGGTTAATAAAGGCTTCACAAAGGGTTCGCGACCGTGAAGCCATTAGTGCGTTTTCCAAACAGCCTGGTTACGCCCACGACAGGTTTAGCGAGGATTCGTCCATTGTTAAACCCCAACTCGAACGATAGGTGCATCATCGCTATTGTGTGCTTCATATAAGGTGCACAGTTTCAAAGCGCAGAACATTATGGGTCATACCAATTGCTTGTCTATTTTTGGTCATAATCATGCAATCATAATGCAAAGGTTGCGCAACTTACACTTCGCCCACTCGTGTTGGTGGGCAAGGCTTCTGTCCATTGCTGAAGTTACGCGCAGACATGGCAGACCCTTTCTGATGGCCCAACTGCCGAAGTCTCTGCAGAAACCATTCTGGGCTACCCAGGCCAAAGAACCCTCTTGGAACCTTTGCTAAAGCGGCCCATACACGATCAATATTATTGCACAATATGAGGATCACAATGGGCAATATTATTGCCAATCTTTCTTCTACCATCATGCGAAAAGCACACGACCACCCATTTGGGCCCCATATTGTGCAATAATATTGCGCCGTGTATGGGCGGCTTAAGAGTGAAGGAGCAGTTCACTAAGCGCTCAGTTGATCCGATCAGACCAGCATCCAATCACATTCTACAGCGACCTGGTAAGCAAATGTAGCTGCTCGAAGCTCTCCGTTTACCTGTATCTACCTGATGTTTTCATTACATCGTGCGGCATTAAATCCACAGCCAATCACAATCCTTCGCTCATTTCGTTCATTCACAAGCTCCTTTCAATCTCGGGTAAGACTTAATGCAATTACTCTGTAACCAACTCCAAAAAAATTCAAATATATGAGGAATATCAATAAAAATTGTCTATTCCGCTGCCGGGATGCTTGTCAGATGTTTTTTTTCTGGCATGTGTAATATGCATCAACGCGGTGTAATCGACAAGCGGGTTGTATCAGGAGAAGAGGATTATCGTCTGTCGTTTGGTTTGTAAATGGATGATGTGAATGGTGTGAATGGATGGAGCAGTAACAGGATAGGATTAGACTCGGGTGATCGCCCCCACGACCACACTCCGCGTGTAATTTCAAAAACTGACTGAAAAACACCGGTAAATAGAAAAAGAGAAACATGGCGTTGCTCACTTGACGCGGCGGGTTCGCGTAAACAAATTCCTTCTTTTTGAAAAACCCAGTGATAGAACATGTTCGATTAAGCTACTCGCGGAGATTAAATCAAGCAGAGGATTAGAGCGTAGTAAATATGATCTTCTTCTAAAGTGCATTTAACTTAATATAATCAATCCACCTCTGGCTACCGTGTGTGTGTGTTTTCTTTCCTGGAGAGATAATGGCCTCCGTTTTTTGAGAAACTTTTTAAAGAAACGTTAAAAGCTCGTTCAATTCTGATGATTGACGAGTCCTGGCCAAGACACCATTATTGCCATCTGATCGCTGTTTCCAATATCATTTTAAAAACCGTTCACTCCAAGTGGCAATTTTATGAAAAACATAAAAATTTTCTGAGATGTGACAGAAATCTTATTTCATGGTATTCATTGGAAAGTACTCATTAAGAGCCTTCCAACGAATACCTATTTTACGGGGTTTAGGGGCAAACTACACGTTATTTATTGGAAGTATAAGGAAGTAAGGAAGGAAGTATTTACTTATACTTGTCATTTTGTGTGTCGTGTTTTGTGCTGTATTTTGGATATTTATTTATTGGAAAGTACTCACTGAGAGCTTTCCAATGAAGGTTCAAACTACACGATATTCATTGGAAAGGGTTCACTGAAAACCTCAAAATGACGAACTTAGGTTCGTTTTCCATTTATCACCAAACTGAGTATCTAATTTGTCGAAATGATAATCCACGGTTCGTCCTCTTGACGAACCTTGTTGGAGATTGTTTGAGATACAACAAGAGTTCGTCATTTTTCAGTGTTTAGGAGCAAACCTGCGCTGCAAAGAGGGTTGCCCTCTCAATTACGTCAAGAATAGGCCCAACGGGGAACAAACCCGACACATATCTGCGGTGACAGGTACCGTCGTTTCACTACGCCACCCTGACAACCCAATCACTGTTTTCGATTTGTCCTTTTTTCTCGCACAGATCCACTCGTACCGGAATCTCCATCAATCACCCGCTTCCTGCCAGCACAAACAACTCGTTAATGAATATTTGATCTCGCTGCTCGTCCAGTTGATGTCTCTTTGTCTTCAGCGATGTTTTATCATTAAATATCGGACGCTAGCGGTCTGTATTAATCACCAGATCAGCCAGTTCATCTTTTGTTTGTGGTTTTATGAATGAGATGACATCAATAGTGATTGGATCCAGTGATGAATGAGTGTTATATCTAGTAACACTTTACTGTATATGATGAATTATGCATTGTACTTTGTCATGCATGGATCGTATGTGCCACTATTGTTACTCCACGCCTGAATCAACATACATTTACTGCGATTACGTAGAGCTACACGGTACGGGGACACGCTGGTTAATAAAGGCTTCACAAAGGATTCGCGACCGCGAAGCCATTAGTGCGTTTTCCAAACAGCCTGGTCACGCCCACGACAAGGTTTAGCGAGGATTCGTCCATTGTTAAACCCCAACTCGAACGATAGGTGCATCATCGCTATTGTGTGCTTCATATAAGGTGCACAGTTTCAAAGCGCAGAACATTATGGGTCATACCAATTGCTTGTCTATTTTTGGTCATAATCATGCAATCATAATGCAAAGGTTGCGCAACTTACACTTCGCCCACTCGTGTTGGTGGGCAAGGCTTCTGTCCATTGCTGAAGTTACGCGCAGACATGGCAGACCCTTTCTGATGGCCCAACTGCCGAAGTCTCTGCAGAAACCATCCTGGGCTACCCAGGCCAAAGAACCCTCTTGGAACCTTTGCTAAGAGTGAAGGAGCAGTTCACTAAGCGCTCAGTTGATCCGATCAGACCAGCATCCAATCACATTCTACAGCGACCTGGTAAGCAAATGTAGCTGCTCGAAGCTCTCCGTTTACCTGTACCTACCTGATGTTTTCATTACATCGTGCGGCATTAACTCCTCAGCCAATCACAATGCTTCGCTCATTTCGTTCATTCACAAGCTCCTTTCAATCTCGGGTAAGACTTAATGCAATTACTCTGTAACCAACTCAAAAAAAATCAAATATATGAGGAATATCAATAAAAATTGTCTATTCCGCTGCCGGGATGCTTGTCAGATGTTTTTTTTCTGGCATGTGTAATATGCATCAACGCGGTGTAATCGACAAGCGGGTTGTATCAGGGGAAGAGGATTATCGTCTGTCGTTTGGTTTGTAAATGGATGATGTGAATGGTGTGAATGGATGGAGCAGTAACAGGATAGGATTAGACTCGGGTGATGGAGCGTCAAGCAAAAAAACGATAACAGAACTTCTGACAATACCAATTTCAAGTTCGCATTCCTGACAGGCAGTAGCGTTACTTTGTTTAGCATGATGTGGGTGGTGTCCGTATGCCCCTGTAGCTGATGGGTGTTGTGTCCCCCACGCTCGGTCTTGCTCGCCCAGTCGCCATATTCATAAAACTACGTAAGTCTAAGTGTGACACTTATCCTTTGTTCAACACAAAAGATAAGTGTCACACTTTGACTTAAGTATGTTTATGAATGGACACCAAGTTTCAGGACCAAGACGTTCATATCTGTTTCTTTCGAACCCTTGAATTGGGACGTGTTTCAGTTAATAGGGAGTTTTCGCAAAGCCCCCGAAACGCCAACGCGAACGCCAAACCCATTGTTCGATGCCACGAAGAGAGCACCGAACAAAAGGATAGACGTTCGCGTTGGCGTTTCGGGGGCTTTGCGAAAACTCTATATTGACAGCATGTGTCGCCTTCAAAAAATATCTAATCAAGGAGGGGCTTTTCTCTATTCCTAAAGTCTCATATAATTCTTTAAAGTTCTCTACTTACTAGTAAGACGTTTTAACAAATTATTTACGAAATGAAAACTCGCCTGTCTGGCTCGTAAAAGCATTGTACGGCAGGCGTTACTCACGAGTCTACATTCCACTTTTCACTTATATCAAACGAACCTGATTAGGTTGGGAAGGCGATAGTCACGTTGATGTGATTGTTGAAAGCTAATCTCCACCCATATGTTTGAGTATGTTTTACTTCTTGAGTATACAACTACAGATTTGACTTAACTGTTCTACGCTTCATTTGAGAGGCTAAGAGAAATATTGACTCGTGGAATTCAATGAACGTGACTTGCCTGAAGAAGGTTTTACAACTGGCACTTAGTGTAGAAGAAATTTCCTTAAAATGTTTTTCGCGACTTGGTTTGCGTCAAGCGAATTACGGCGTCAGTTCATGGTCTAGTGGCTCGAGTCTGGCTAGCGGGCATGAGGTCTCAGGTTCGAATTCCCCTATCGGCGTGAGACGCTGGGTAAAGGTCTTTTTGCCTACCTTGCCTCACTCCACCCAGGTATAGAAATGGGTATTCAGTTCATTAGGCTTCCTTCACATAGAAGTATTTTAATACGGTATACGAAAACGCCAGTTAACAATGGCTGCACGGTCGTGAATCCATTTGAAGCCTTTGTTAACCGGCGTTTTCGTATACCGTATACTTCTATGTAAAGGAAGCCTTGGGGTTGGGCGCTATCTCGAGAGCAGAGCCAATAGCGAAATGGCCGCCCGTTACCGAAGCTACCAACTGACAGCACTCTCTAGCGGTAGCTTCGGGAACCAAAATGGAGCAGCTCCTCTGAGTTCCACTGAAAGTTTTCAAGATAGACCTGTGTTAATGTGAAGACTCCACTCGGCCATTTCTCAACTTTTCATTCCTTAACCCAATTTGGACGTTTCAAAAACATTTTTTTCTCCTCAAAGATCTTTTCTTCGATGCTTCAACGCCTTTTCAACCAATTACAAAAATGTTCAGCAAAGGGACGCCATCGTCGCTAAAATGGCGGCATAAACAAGTTAGAAATAAAAGGGGCTCTTTTACCGGTGATATTTCTTCTCAGTAAATTAGTTTTTCGTCGGCGACATACCCGTCACAGAGGAAATGATTTGATATGGGAAAAATTCCGCTCAATTAACCAGTCTTCACTCGCTCGTGTAATATATCACGCGTGGGTCTTTAAATGACATTTTTCAGAAAATTCGACTTGGCGGCCGAGCCGTAAGTCTAAATTGTTAAATGGCTGTTTCCCGGACCACTGAGCAGATGTCTAAGTTCGTTTCGGAGAGCGGCCTTTTTAAGTGCGGGGTGTTCCCAACTGGTCGCTCGTCTCCCCGGCGTCACCTGTACGTTATAAAAAGATTACCAAGTTCCAAGAGTTTCGTAGCTAGCTTTTTCTACCCAATCGTGTAAATCAATTTTCGACCTGTTCGACAGCGGTGTCCATCGCAGGCTAAGTTGTCTCAGGAATCGTGTGGATCTTTTTGTCAACATTTCTGACTGAAGCAGCCGAAAAGTCGTTGATATCAGCAGCGAATATATCGGCAAAGTTAGAGTGCTTTTTCACAAGATCCACGCTGCGTAGCCACATTTTGAAGAAGCCTCATCTATAAAATCTTAAGCAGTAACATGTTCTTTATAAGCAACCCTCTGTGTGTATGAGCAAAACGATTTTAAGAAGTTATTTTGTGATGTTGTGAAATCATGCACCGACCGCACCTACTTCACTTGAGGCAGTAAAATTTAGTGATGCAAGCGGTACAAATGTTATTGATGTAAGCAGTAAAATGTTCGTAGAGTAGTTCATTCGTCTTATTATATTATTATCTTAAGTAGTTAATCAATAGTTCTCTTATACAGTGTCATGTCGCTTCTTTTCTTTAGGTTGTCGACGTCGTGACGATGAACATCACAACCCATCTTCAAGTGGAGAACTAAGAGTACAAGTCGATCCAACAAGTCAGATCTCACGTTTTACACACCAGAGAACACAATTAAGAAGAATGTGTCCCGAATCATTAAACACAGAGGAGATTTGAGAATAACACGAAGGAGTCCCCATAAGGAGGCGACTGAGAACTTTATCTCCTTAAGTGTACTTGTGTATTATCCCCGGTGAAGTTAGCAGTCCTCCTAGCGTGGAAAATCGACATCAAGAGGGTTACATGACACTTTGACGGTGATTCGAGTGTCTTTCAGAAGAATAGACACCCAAGTCGCTAAGACGGTGTGTCTGGAATCAACAACCAACGATTTAAAGGAAATTCAATGAAGCTTCGAGTATTTTATGAATCTACAAAGGCTTCTTTGTTTACAAGGTGAAAATTGCCAAATCTTGAAAAGCGTTTGTTCCTGATCCATTTTGACGTATCTGCTCGTCAGTAAGTAATTGATACCAAGATAACTGCTTGTAGAAACCACCAACCAGAACATTACTGAGATTTGTTTGAACGCCGTGGCAGACAATTCGACAGGAAAATCGCACACGTTCACAGCCGCATCGCAAAATGATGATCTAAATCCTATGTTATTGGAATTTGGATTAGCAAGCCAGCTATTCTATTGGGTTCACACGACTCTAAATGGAAACCTCGGATTATAATTTTTCTTCTAATGGGCCACTTTTAACTTATATCCCAGTAGGTAATAATTTTCCTTCAATTAAATCTGTGGTTGGGATAGAAAGGGTTAATTTACCTCTACGTTTTGCATGCTTGAATGAATTACCACACAAATTGTCGCGTGTTTCTGTGTAATCCAAGGTTTACGATCAACCGATTATATGTTCGATATCGAATTCTCATCAATATCAGTCTTATTTACTACTCTTAAGGGCAGCGCACACGTTCAACAAAATGCTGGCGATCAGACGGGGCGACTGCACAAGCGACTGAAAATGGCGCTGCTGATTGGCTCAAATCTAGTCGCTTCAGCAGTCTCCTCTGTGATCGCCTGCATTTTGTTGAACGTGTGCGCTGCCCTTTAGCTGGCTCGGATCTGACCGACTACATGAGCTGGATTTCTGTTACATCTTACACACGTTCAGGGCGTTACAGTCTACTCATCTTACTTTCTCTTGATAAGAGATGATGTATAACCAATCTCCAGTTATAGGTTAACTTCCATCTCAACTGCACGCCGGAGCAAATTTGCAACGCTCTTTGATTGGTCCACTGCGATCGAATATTCCTCTTGACCGCCATGGTGAATTACTGGAGGGCGAAGCACTCATTCTTTTTAGAGTGGAACTTCCTGTAGCACGAACGTGATCGCCTGATAAAGTCCTAATGGTCATCCAGTATTGATAGTCTTCCTAACGGACATGCTCTTCTAAGGTTTCTTGAAGAAAAGAACCAACCTGCCTTGAAATCGCTGGAATCGAATCCATACTGTTCACTTGGACACGGTTTCGACCGAGGCTCGTTCATAGGCCATGTCGAATTAGCGGAACCAGCGGAAACAACGGAACCCAGCGGAACCTGGTCTGCAACCGATAGAACGAACACGTGAATCGTCCTTGCTTCGTTCAGCTGTTGATTGAAAGCAACACTCGACTCGGTGTTGGTAAGCAACACGCGACTGCAGTCATGATGTGCGGATTGAGGCCTAAATGTAGGCCCTAGGCATGCTAGGTCTAGGCTAGGCTACCGGTGGGCCTACATGGCCTAGGCCTACCGTAGACCTAGTTTTTTCGGCGCCTAACAGTTCGATTTGAATAGTGCAGTTATTATTTAAAAAAACAACATTGTTTTTCCTTCAAGTTCCGCTGGGTTCCGTTGTTTCCGCTGGTTCCGCTAATTCGACATGGCCTCGTTCATTGCAACGACCGACTCATGGTCGATGAGTCTGATTTGATACATTCACGACACATACACGTCCAATTACCTCACGAACGAAGGGGCTTGCTCTGTGAATGTGATAGTAGACTCACTATGAGGGAGTATTTTAGATACTATCCTCTTTCCGATGTGCATCTGCACTATTTCTATCCGAGTGCACAACGCGCCCTAACCGTAACCAAAATCGAATGAAATTATAGATATAGCAGTTGATAATGTAACTGCGCACCTTGGTATCAGCTCAGGCAGAAGTCAATATCAAATCCAATTACATCATATCCTCTGGGGTCCATTTCCAGTCCTACCAATTCTGAAAAGTGATGCTTTGTCGGGATAATTGAAGCGGTTTGGGGCATTCCCTCGCTCGTATCATGTTTGAAGCGTTTATGAGGATGGGGCTGTCATCGCTGTCGTTGATTCCATTAATGAAAACATAGTAGCGATGTCACTGCCATGATGTCAGGATATATGATGATGACGTCATTCTAGATGACTACCGGTACCGATGACGTCACACCTAGCCTACAAAATGCTTTCGTCCTAGTTCCCTGTATTTTCTTAATTGCAATGTACGGTAACGTATTATGTAAGGCATAAACTTCCTTTGTTACATATGCACTTACGTATAAATCTTTCTAAACTAAAGCTGAAGGACAGATGCACGTAACTTACATGTCATAGGCACGTGCATAATGCAGTTTACTCGTTTTGGCGTACAGTAAGACAATGGGGCAAACCGCTGTATATCTACGTAACGTAGTTTCACATCTACATGTAAAGAACACCTCACCAATTGCTGGGCTCACAATGCGGCCGTTTTGGCCCCTAGTAGGGCTGGACGTTCACAGCCACCATGCAGCCGAAGCTGACCTCAGACAGAGAGACCCAATCCAGGAGTGTCGCGATGCCATAATGATCAACTCACGTCTTGTCACGTCAGTCTCCTGGTTGTCACGTTATTGACCCGATGACAATAACCGAACAACTTCGACTTTTATCATCAACAACCAATCAGGTCACCTCATTTTGTAAACCACTATCATCATGATTGCTTCCTCAGATCGACCCAGCCCGATGTTTTTCGATGGGATTCTCAGTGAGATTTCCCTCCCGGCCTGCTGTCTTGGTGTCGGTGGAATAGTTTCCCCATGATTGGTGTAGACATGAAATGCGTCCCTTATTATCCTTAAGGGGAAAGTCTATTTCCCTTTTCCAATTGGACCTTCGTATTGTATGGAGTGTCTCTGTTATCATGATGACAGGTCTGATGAGGTTATTTGTTTGAACCATATTGGATGATCGCGAATATCTTAGACACTTCTTTGTCACCAGTCTTATTAGTTCTGTCTGCTCCTGTTCCGTATAAGAATAAGAAACTCTGGCCAGTGTAGCCTGCCCAAACTCCTGTCGCTGTGCGATGACTGAAGTCTGAACTCTGTAACCTATTTAACCAAGCCAATACAGAATCTATATAATAATGCTGGAAGTCGGCTCAATAAAGTCACCCTTAGAAGCTTTGTTTTGCCTCGAAATTCGGCATGGTAATAGAGGATACCATGCATATCCTGATGCAATGGATGGTTTAATTTGCGAAGAGAACTTTGTTTTGGTAGCAATCTTACTTTTTAATGGTGTTGTTCGATTGCTTTCTAAATTCTCCCTACCGCACACCGTGTGGCACCAATTCCAGCCGTGCCGTGCATTCCATCCTCGGCCAAACTCAGAATCGCCGATCGCCACGGATTCTTGCTTGTATCATCATATTTGACCACGTGGTTGGCCTGTTAGTTCCATCCGCGACGTTAGGGGCGTCTAGCGTAGACGGTAAATGGTAGCTGGGCGTCGGATCAACCTTTACGGAGAAAGGAACGCCCGATAAAAACCCTAACAACATACTCGAGGTTTTAATGGCTGATCTTTGTTTTCACTCATTATTTTACCTTGTAGTAGCGGAATACTTTTACTCTTTCTTCGCAATAAAAACCTATTGCTGCTCCGTCATTCAAACAGGGGAACTAATTACTCCAAAGAATGTTTCGTAAATCAATCCGTGTCTTAATCAAAGTCGGGAGAGGATACCCACGTGATTAAAAAAATTGATTTCGAGTACGAATGAAAGTGATTGCCTCCCGGAGAGTTTGACTTTTGGCGGAACTTCATACAATCTGTCGGTAGACTGTTTCCCGTCTTTGGTTCTCCACGCGACCTCCTGCGGCGCTACCATTGCTGTGAATCCGTCATGATAAACTGCTCTTCTTTACTTCATGTCCTTTCTTTCGTCCTACTCGTAAGAGATTGTTTCCTAAATTTGTTGATCTACATGTACCTCAGGTATTCAACTATGAAATTTTCCACCGAATAATGAGCAACTGTTCCCGAGCAAATCTACTTAAAATACCCTCATTTTTTAAAGAAAGCATCAGAAACAGCCATTGAAACAAACCATGTAAACCATATAACCTCCACCACCCCAAACGGGGTTTTTGAGAGAAAATAAACTCTGTCTATGTCAATGTCGCCATGAGTTCATGATATAGTTAGACTAAAAAACTATTACGTATGTACTGTACAGTCATGTGCGTGGAAAAAATACCTCAACGCGAAGACACTGAAGTGTCAAATCGTAAAAGTTATGCAATGAATATATGAATATGCGTCGAATAATATTCCAGTCGGTATGCACTTTAATTTAGAGAGAAAAAACCGTAAAGTGCTTCGCTCCCTCCGGTAACAATTTATCACGGTATTTTTTGACAAAGGCCAAGAATGTAATTAGGATTGCGAACATTAGCCGCTGTTTGATAAATTAGAGTTTAAGGTCGTTAATCTTTGGAAAAAAGTTTCAATTAGAATAGATGTTGTCTTTTGGCCCAACGGCGATGTATTTAACATTGTTGTAAGCACTGCCTAAAGTACATTGTTTGGCCCAGTACAGCAGCAATGTACTGTAGCTGTCAAAAGCATAGCCCAAAGCATGGTTGTGTCGTGTACATGTGTGTTGTTTGAGGCAGTAGCGATGTATGCTAGCCAGCCTGAAGCACAGCCCAATGGAATGGGCGTGCCGTGTAGATTCGCACCGATCGTGTGGCCCAAGCGATGTACTTTATTGTGTTTTGTCTGAAGCACTGCTCAATGCATGAGGAGGTCGTGTACATGGGCGTCGTTTGCCCAACAGCAATAGGGAGGTTTCGCAAGCGCCCGCTTGGACCATACGACGACGTTTATCTATTGTTTGGGTATACCCACACAATAGATAAACGTCGTCGTAGGGCCTAACCGGGCGCTTGCGAAACCTCCCTAATGTCTTACCACCGGCTGTTAATGAAACGTCGTTGGGGATGCCTATCTTGATGCGAAAAGGCCTGAGTTCGATCCATGCGATCGCCCCCTGTCGATCAACTCCAACATGTCCAACAGGCATGAAAATTTGACCACTGAGGTTGATTTTATCGACCATCATCTGGTCACATAACATGACCTGAACACACCTAGCAGGTTCGTATTACCGAATATCAACAGGGAAACAAAAGTCAGACATAGATCGGTGATCGACGGATTTGGTTCTGTTGATTCTTCTCTGGCAGTGTTTGTACGTACCCGCTCAGGTCTGTTCACTTTCAGCCACTCCTACCATGAGAAGGCTGTTCGTAGTTCTGTCAAAAGGTGGCGCTGTGATCGCGCGGTGGTAATGACATAATCACCATCCAATCAATGATCAGCTTTCAATCAAACTTAGGTTGCGCGGGAACGAAGGATGCTGTCCAGAATGCAGGATACGGCATGTATGTGTCTGCTCTTTGAGCGGTTTTCGACGTCTACACCCAAATAACGGCCGCCATCTTGCTCGACGTCAAACGATGAGGTGCTCTGTACGTTTTCGTCACATCCACGCAGTGTAGGGGAACTTCGTGCCAGAGTTTTACGTTCCACGTTAGCTTCATCGAAATGACGGCCTAACATTCGCCAGTCTGGTAAAGTGCCACCTAGTGTTCCATCTCGTACTTTGTAGCCAACTCTGCCAGCGGAAGTTGCGACTATATTCCCCCGCCATGACCCAGAGGAGACGAGACCCCAACAGGAGACGAGTGGACGATTTGATATGCCAGCTGCTCTATTTACTCTCCGTCGACAATGATCGATTACTTTATACAGTAACCAATATCGGCAAATATATCCGAGACAATACGTTAATGGCCATTACACTTGTATGATGTGGTCCTATTTAGTAATAGCTATACAAATGGTTCTAGTTGTATCAAGTTGATTGGAATACTTTGATATTCTAGTTTCGGTGGGTTTTGTTATGTATTTGTGAAACTTGAGGACTATGAGGTCACATGGCATTCAAGTTCAAGCCCTCATGCATAAGGGTGACGTCGTTTGCGTTTACGTTCAACATTCATTTCCAAACCTCTCTAATATCAAACCGGATTGTTGTACGATTTCTCCCTCAGTTAAATGGAAACGACGGAAATTAAATTCCAATAAATCTCAATGCCGGTGGAAGCTCACTTTCTGCTCACTGTCCTTGTAATTGTAAATTAAATCTAATAATGAGATAACAGTTTCGGAAGAGACGCGAGTTTAGCCTCCACGGAAATGAATTCTCACCAATTATTACATTCCAATGGGGGATTGATTGTTCAGAGATTATTAGTTCCAGCTTTCGTCTACTTTGAACAGTTGACAAGCAAATCCATAGTTTAACATCTGCAAGCAGGTGTGACACCGTAAGACCTGTCATCTACAGCATGTTCGCAAATAGGCGGATGAAATAATCCACGACATGACAAGTGGGGACACAAACACACACGGACGTGTCCGTCTGTTTTTCAAGAGTTTCACAAACATAGGGGGACACGCAGTAATAGAAATAAGAGAAATGTTAGCACAACCTCTCCGACATCAGTTATTTTTATTTGTAATTTGAAGTTGTGAATTTCAGGGGCCGCGAAATTATTCTTCATTTTGACTACCGTGACTAGTTCGCTTTAAGGCCCGTATGCACCAAACGAAGATTATCTTGAACTCAGGTTGAGCCACAACTTTTCAATTGTTTACGTTTGCCAGGGCGTGATGTGACAATGGAAAAGTGGTGGCTCAACCTGAGTTCGAGATAATCTTCGCTTGGTACATACCAGCCTAAGGGTTAATCCACGACACCCTACACATAAAAATAATGTCAAGTTGCGATATTGTACGTGGATGAACTTTTTGAAAACATCTAATGCATCGGGGACAAGAACAATATCAGGTCTGTAGTATCGTGGCACTATATTAAGTGCAATTAAACGATGTCTGAACTTCGTCATTCAGACTTTTTGGTGGTAATTGAAATTGCGATGAACGTCATCCGAGTGGCTGCGAGATTGGGAGCACTTCCCTTGTTGTCAAAACGCATTACGTAGTTTGAATTGACAAGCTTCTAACCAATTTCACCAGCCATGTCCTTTGTTCACAACACCTTGAACAATGAGCAATAGTTATTACTTTGATGTGGATAACAAAAAAGCGGTGGTAATTTCTAATTGTCTACAATTTGGCAGCCAATATACATGCCACAGGTACTGAAATGTTAATAAGTCAACTTAAAGAACATCAAAGGTAGAATAGCTGTGCTCTACCCGGGGCGTGAAATTAACAACTAGTTATTACGATCTGAAGAATAGATGCCAGAATTTTTGAAATTTGTTGCGTTTATTAACTATGGCAGACGCTTTCATTCCGTGCGGCTGGCTGTTTTCATTCGAGTCGTGCTCATATTGTTTTTCCTCCTGGTGTGGTTGATATTAGCCGTGAGAATGGACTGTAACTGACGTAATATCCAATATCCTTTTTATAGACGGATCCAGTGAGTCCATTTCATGATTGTAACGCTCTTTCAGTCTAACTATACCTTGTCTGCTACATGTAGGTGCACTCTTCATGTGCTGTTACTTGCTAAGTACCGATAAGTCGTGATGGACGCTTGATTGGCGCCATTGTTTCGAGCAGCCAACCATGACTGGCGCCTGGGTTCGACCAGGTGTAACGTTTTTCAGTGTGGCCATTTTTCTGTGTGGTTCCCATTGTTCGGAACACGAGGGCCTACATCATTCATATGACAGCGAGGGCAACACTTCGTAACATTTCTCCGAGTACTCTGGTTTCCTTCTGCTGTGTCTACTACCACACTGTTTCTCATTCCATGTCGATACCTTCGGAACTCTCCAAGTCCGAAGGCTGGTCGTCCCTTTAGTGAGGAGATAGGCTAACATCAGACTTGTAAAAACGAGGGCGTACGCCACGACGTACGCGTCTAGCACGAGCTAAATGAGTGGCTAACGTCAATGACAGAATCGGCGTCAATGGCTCCTTTCGTATACATGTAATACTAATTGGGTCTTCCACGCCGAAGGGCCAATTGCTACCAGTCCGCGGATGTCTGCTGGTTATCGCCTATCGTTCAACCTTTCGCCCCTGGCATGCCTGACATATTGATGATTTTCATCGCCGTGGAGTACTGGTCGAGCACAAACGGCCTTCAGCTATGCCCTCAGCAATGCTTAACAGCTTTATTTTCCATTACACGAGGTTATCGGTGTTTTCGTGATGTGCTGTGTCCGTGGTGGGGAAAATGAGCCTTTTGGCAAGTCGTTACGGTCGATAATCGCCCCCCGTGTATCGCATGAAGTGGATGGACCGTGATTAATCATCATGCGTGTATGATGAAGACGGGAACCAATCACGCTGTCCACTTGGAACAGGTGGTTGATGTGCTTTAGCGGCAGGTTGGTTGTGTACTTGGCGTAAACGAGGGAGAGGGATAACAGCCGTGGTTACACTACATAAAATCCGCGGTTTTTTTGTGGTCACACCTATGAATTGCCGGGCTTCAAGAAACCCGTGTCTGAAAAAACGCGGGTTTTTGAGACACGGCAAGCTCGCCGTGCTTTTCGAAATCCCTCTTTTCGTTAGTTCTTAGCACGGCTACAGATGGCGCAGCCATTAAGTGACGTCGTTTTCGCGCCTCCAACAATGTGTGCCAATACAGAAATGACCGAAGAGTCAGTGCATGCAGAGCACCTGTAGAAAAACAAGAAAATGTGAAAGCGCAAAGGATTAAGCTTGTGCTTCCAGCTCATAGTAACTGTTTAGTTACTAGGGTTTGCCTTTGTAGGACTTACATTGGGTGGAAAGTTACTAGGTTTTGCCATGAGAAAAAACAGACCCATGGAATATTTTACCAAATCTAATGCAGTAACATGAAGCCTACAACCTAGTAACTCCGAAACTGTCTGTACCTATCTCAATTTTGAACAAAAAGTGAGTTACTTGGTTCTGCCTTTTTAGGGTAGAACTACCAGCTGAAGTCCTGTCAAAAATGTTTTAACCTGCACTCTCTTCTACCAGTTAAATCAATTACTATGATGTAAAATGCTTGCTGAGCCAAGTAGAAGAAAATTACTGGCTTTTTTCGACAGTTTGATGACTACTTCATCACGTTGTTAGTGTCATTCGTTTTTTCTATTAACTTGCTTGTTCCTTTACAAGTCACGTTCAGGCAATATGAGAAATCATACGTTGATATAGTCAAGTAGGGACCAGGCATCGAGGTGACAGTTACGTTTATTTTGCATCATAAGCTTTTGGTAATTGACCGAATTCTGTTTACGTTTGAAGGGTAGGTTTATACCATGGGGGTACTATTAAGTTTTAATAATACCTCCATGTTTATACTTGTCAGTGTCACTTCAATTTCTAATAATGTTTGGAAAGTAAAATACGGATTCAGGCAAGTGGACTGAGTATGACTACTCGAACATGATTAATATCAGATATGAAAGTTTGATGTTGAGGTCAGTGTACAGTGTGTCCCAAAAACAACAGAGTTAAAATGGAATAAGTATAAAGAGTCGGTAGGTGGCCCTCGGAGGGTTAATAATATGAATCATCACCGGTCGTCTCGTAACAGCTATTACCAGAATGGCTGCACACACGGAAATCAGGCCTAACTTGGATCTTTAACTGGAAATGGGGATCATAACCAAGCCGATAGAGGGCAGCACACCGCAACCAGGTCGTATACGATGGACGCCCTTTCTGTGGGAAATTGATCAGGACCGGGATGTCAATTTCATTTCAATAGTTTTAACCACTAGTGACACCTATTGAGGCAGTGAGCTAGGGTCCTTATTCGAAGTTCTTTCTCTGTCTGGGACACACCAACACGTTGCACGAAGTCAGTCGCCGCCCCCATACGAAATGATACCACGATCATCCCATGCACTCCCTCGGACATTATTTTTTTTCTTCTGGGATTGACAAAAATCCCTCATTACTTTAACGAACAGTCAGATGTTCATGATAGTCCCAATAGAAAAAACGTATGCGCAGTTTCGCCCACTCTTTTTATCACCAACGGCATTGTTTGAGTGCAATCCAATTTCTGGACCCTCTGTCCCTTGTGTATAATAATTACTAACGCCTCTTTTAGTTCGACATGTTTCTTGAGTGTTTTTAGAACGCAAAATGGCATTTTAGGTAAAGAAAGCATACTTTATTTTAAGACAAGACCAGATGGAATGAGTCCCAAGCTGATCGCTTATAACATTCTGATCAGCCCATGTGAGCGTGCCTCTTTGTATGCACGAAACCGTCTAGACGAAATATACATGCAATTCTAACCCTTCTTTTATGTTGACCCCACCCTTTTATATCTGGTTGTTTTAATCTAAAGGTCAATGGAACAATACTAGGAGTCAGCCGCGCTTGTCGCCAAAAGAGGGCAGCAAAGTTCTAGCGCACCAATACAATAGAAAAGTCTCTTGATAGGTGCAATCGCTAGGCATTTAGTTGGGCCGTAGTGACTCCTATTGGTCAACTGATTGACAGCTCCTGNATACGTTGATATAGTCAAGTAGGGACCAGGCATCGAGGTGACAGTTACGTTTATTTTGCATCATAAGCTTTTGGTAATTGACCGAATTCTGTTTACGTTTGAAGGGTAGGTTTATACCATGGGGGTACTATTAAGTTTTAATAATACCTCCATGTTTATACTTGTCAGTGTCACTTCAATTTCTAATAATGTTTGGAAAGTAAAATACGGATTCAGGCAAGTGGACTGAGTATGACTACTCGAACATGATTAATATCAGATATGAAAGTTTGATGTTGAGGTCAGTGTACAGTGTGTCCCAAAAACAACAGAGTTAAAATGGAATAAGTATAAAGAGTCGGTAGGTGGCCCTCGGAGGGTTAATAATATGAATCATCACCGGTCGTCTCGTAACAGCTATTACCAGAATGGCTGCACACACGGAAATCAGGCCTAACTTGGATCTTTAACTGGAAATGGGGATCATAACCAAGCCGATAGAGGGCAGCACACCGCAACCAGGTCGTATACGATGGACGCCCTTTCTGTGGGAAATTGATCAGGACCGGGATGTCAATTTCATTTCAATAGTTTTAACCACTAGTGACACCTATTGAGGCAGTGAGCTAGGGTCCTTATTCGAAGTTCTTTCTCTGTCTGGGACACACCAACACGTTGCACGAAGTCAGTCGCCGCCCCCATACGAAATGATACCACGATCATCCCATGCACTCCCTCGGACATTATTTTTTTTCTTCTGGGATTGACAAAAATCCATCATTACTTATAACGAACAGTCAGATGTTCATGATAGTCCCAATAGAAAAAACGTATGCGCAGTTTCGCCCACTCTTTTTATCACCAACGGCATTGTTTGAGTGCAATCCAATTTCTGGACCCTCTGTCCCTTGTGTACAATAATTACTAACGCCTCTTTTAGTTCGACATGGTTGTTGAGTGTTTTTCGAACGCAAAATGGCATTTTAGGTAAAGAAAGCATACTTTATTTTAAGACAAGACCAGATGGAATGAGTCCCAAGCTGATCGCTTATAACATTCTGATCAGCCCATGTGAGCGTGCCTCTTTGTATGCACGAAACCGTCTAGACAATGCAATTCTAACCCTTCTTTTATGGTGACCCCACCCTTTTATATCTGGCTATCGCCAAAAGAGGGCAGCAAAGTTCTAGCGGACCGAATAGAAAATGCTCTTGATAGGTGCTGCAATCGCTAGGGAATGAATTGGGCCGTAGTGACTCCTATTGGTCAACTGATTGACAGCTCCTGTTTTGAAATATCGCTGGGCAGTATGACGTCACAAAGTGTAAGATCGTGACGTCAGATCATCTCTGACTCGCCATCTTTATTTGACTCGACCTGTACGTGCGCTCAGTAATGCTGCAACCGAGATAATGTAGGAGGAGGTAGATCCTGTGGAAAAGCCAGGTCTCTGCAACCTTACAACTGCGATTTGGTGCACATTCCCAGGAGCTCAGGGTACACGACATTCAATTTCAATTATCCATGTTTTTCTTACTCCAACGAATTTTCCCACATGGATCGCTGCACAAAACTATAAGCTGTTGATACGTGAGCAAACTAAGCAGGGCTTAGAGGGTGGGGAGGCGTTTTTCATTTATTAATGGACATCTTTTTTCCTCGTACTGTATTCGTAACCTCATAGAAAACTAACAATTATTTACAAACCAGGTGTGTAATCGCCTTTCCCCTGGGGCTGGGCGGAACTATCACAGTATTAGTAGGATGTGCACAGGTCATGTATGTATTGAACATCCTGGATTAGCTCGGGAGTAATTTACAATGACTATTGTCCATTTCTTCGCGTAAGAAGGTATTGGAAACTCTCACAGCGGGTGGAACGAATCTATTATTACTAGAACACAATACTATTCATGGATAATGTTTGCACAAAAAGCGGATTTTGTGAACAAGTTTCACCTACGCGTCGCTATTATTGTCAGGAATAAATTCATGAACACCAGCAAGTGCTATCCTTGAATTCGTATTATAGCCGAGGGCCTAACGTGCCTATTGTGATAAGTACATGTAGGCCTACACATCACTAAGGGTCGTGAACTACTTCTAACACAAATCCTTGCAACCAGTTTGATTCTGACTACAAACAGCTTAATGCCAAGAGGCCATTACACGATTGTAGAGGTTCTTCACTGACGTCACAACGATCACGTGACTGCAGGGAATCAGCTATGTTGGCCGTCAAACGGCCGACGATGACGTCAAAACTGTCACGTCATGACATTTTGACGTCAGGACGATAACGTCAAAACTGTCACGTCATGACATTTTGACGTCAGGATCTGTGTGTTGACGCTGTGTTCATGCCGTGACGTCGCTTGACAATTTGAAGGCCATAATGGCGGCATCGTGTCGTTATGGAAACGTGACGTCACGTGAAGAACCTCTGTAGCCAATGGTGACTGTCACTTTAAGTCAGGTGTTGGATATCATAAGGGTTTCACTTGACGTCAATAGGCAGTGAATGGCTCTTTTATTTGACGGATATGAGCTGTAAAACTCTCTAGCCCTCTCACTGTCACTGAGTGGAAAACAGAAAAAAATGTGCACGACTTAGAAACATAATCGCCTCTGGCATATGTATTCATTGTAAAGCACTCACTGTGGGCTTTCCAATGAATACCTATACAACAGGGCTTCGGTAGTTGTTTTTCTACACATTTTCAAATTTGACAGAATGCCCTTGGCAGTTCCGTAAATGCGTTGATACTTTCAACATGATAAAAAATATCGCAGCCATAAGTTGCAAGAACTACCGATATAATACCATTTACACAGTGTTTGTATTCAGTATGTAACATGTAATACAAATCAATGCTAACGCCTTCACAAGCGATGGTACTAACGTCATTTTCATGGTTTTTGCTGATTTGATATTCACACTCACTTCTTTTGTTGGTGGTTTACAGAATCACGTGATCACGGATCATATCATTGGTCACGACGTGACCATGACAACCAATCACGTCCTCGACATTAAAGAACAACTTGCTCTCCATGACGCGGTTATTTTCTCGAAATAAGTGAATGAACCTTTGCCATACAGGTCTCGGCCTAGTCGGAGTTTTTCTGATGGTTCTAATGAACCTGATGATGGGGTTGTGAGATGTTTGATGGCGAGGGATGCAGCGATAATAGCCTTGAATCAATGAGATGAACCAGAAACACCACTCATTCCAACCGAGTCAAAGAAAGATCAACTTTGAGGTTGCCAATCTCTCCCGATTCATCCCCTCCTCTTAGAGTTATAGATTTCTTTACGTTGATGAATGAGGCCAAGTCAAAAGATGACGAGGCTTATCTTTATCAATCCGTCAGGCACATGGTCCTCCTTTCATGCAAGGATCACCAAGCGACCGAATGAGTAAACGTTTTTTCTTTTTTTCTTTAACGTGAATGTACAACCTCATTCACTGGTCGATGTTCACGAAAGACAACTTGTCACTAGAACTTCCACAAAACTGACCATTTCTTTGTTGAGTCAACACTTCCACACCCTAAGTTACGAATTTTTCGATGTTTTCAAAATATTCTTTGCAAATGCCATCTTTTCATGCAGGGATCACCAAGTGTGGGTCTACCGACTGAATAAACGTTTTTCTACGTTTCTTTACTTTATAACTGGTCGTTGCTCACGAAAGTAAGTTTCATCACAGATATTAGAGATTTAGAGAACCAAATGAATGAGCAAATGACAGGAAATAGTTCTTTCATATTTCATATTCCAAAAAATACACAAATATACAAATTCCAATCGAACGTTTTCGAAAGATCACTCTTCCCTCATGAAATATGAAAGGACTATTTCTTGTCATTTGCTCATTCATTTGGTTCTCTAAATCTACAACACTGCCAAGATATTAGGGAGGCTTAGAAATCAAACGATAAACGTAAACGTTAACGACAACGTTATTTTTGTACCGAAGATCTAATACATATAAAGCAAACTCGCCCGGTCTTTGTCACGAATGTTCTCTGCAACCGCTGCATGGAGGGAGCTGAGCAATACCTTATTCGATTGCTTTTGATACAAGGAGTGATCTTTTCGAGGTTAAAATTTTAAAATCGGCCAAACTATGCTTTAAGAAGCGTTTTTCAGATAAATTGCATCAAATTCAAAAGCAGTGACGTCACAAACGTTGTGTGACGTCATGCATGTCATCACCGTTGCCATCTGAACACAAACCCGGTTTACACTGGTGCAGTATAAAATCTGGTGAATTTGTAGTGTGAAAAATGACGTTGTCGTAAAGTTTACGTTTATCGTTTGATTTCTAAATCTCCCTACAGCTTCTACAAAACCTGACCGTTCCCGACTTGTTTTGAGTCAATCAGCTATAAATGTAGGCTGCACACACCCTGCATCAGTCATCTCAGTTTTCTCTCAGACAAAAGTGACATGTGTACAACAATGTACATTTCTTTAAGCATAGTCTTTGATCAGATAAGTAATCATAGCCTCTAGTCTTAAAGAACGCATGACCTTTCCGCCTCTGTATCAGTAGATTTATCATATTTATCGAAAGTTTTGCCTGTAATAGAAGCAGAACATGATTTTTCCAGACATGCAAGGCTGCTATTTAAAGGTAGCATGCCGCAAGTGGAAGGATGATAATCGATCATGCTTGCGATGTGGACCTTCCGTGTAAAACTTGCAACTGTTTATTTCAAGCCATTCTTCTTCAAAATCCTTGCAAGTGCATCTTCAGAGTGTGGGATCGCCCTGTTGGTCGGTCAGTAATTCGACATTTCGAAATGGCGTGGCCTAAAGCTACGTCATTCGTCTTGACTGTTTTCCTTTCAAAACACACAGACAATTGTTCAAGAAATAACCACGCTGGCAATGTGCTTTAACATCCTACATAATGGTGAAGACGGTTACCATTGAACGGAATTTCCCTCCAGTCATCGAAAACCAGAGCCAGTATTCACCGACGACTGACTCAATAGATCAAGGTGTATGACATTTGCACAGACCAAAATATTCCTACTGAAAATAATGTACACCATTAGGAAAAATCTTTGAGTCATTTCATACCTTTTTGAGTTACCTTTTGGTCGATTCGTCGCCATCATTAGTTTCAGTGTATTAAACAGAAAAACGATGCTTTTTGACAACGTTTTGTCTTTGATAAGATGGCATAACTATTTATATAAAAGTTATAATATTTCTGTACGAAAGACGCCTTCCTCGGAGGCATTGGCATTTCAGGGCATGCATACCCTAACTTTCTTCTCACAGTAAAGTAATGTACGGGGGCTGCCTTTTGTTTGGCCGCCATGCCAGTTGATTTGATAGGCCTCTGAGCGCCACCAGCTACAATAATGCATAAAACTTCAGACCCAAAATGGCACTGTTTCAAAGAACATTTACATGGCACAGTATGGCCATTTTCAGGTCATGTGACCATCACATGCCTCTCCCAGCAAATCGAATGACCGCTTTCAGTTACCTCACGTCGCAAGCAGCCAATGAACATTCGTAACACATTGCACCTGAGCGGTGTCACACAGACATGCGTCGTGATGGTGTAGCGGAGAAAGTCCTTAGTATTGGAATCCTCAGTGCAAAGCCATGCATTGTCAACGGTTACGAATACTCCCATGGGATTAGCGAGATTATCTTTCACAGAAGCGAAACGTAGGCTACTAGGACAAAAGCAGGTTATGACTTTGATTCAAGCCCAATCCCATGGCATCATTATAAAAAAACTCTAATCAGGGCTTCCAGAACTCATCGCACATGTAGGGACAAATTACATGCTTTCCTGTCGTCCCAATCTCCAGTCGTGGCGACATCACATGCTGCAGACGACAAACCCAACACCTGTCATAAACATCGGGATATCGTCGGTGCTTTGAAGTTCAGACGACTGAAAAAAANAGATTTATCATATTTATCGAAAGTTTTGCCTGTAATAGAAGCAGAACATGATTTTTCCAGACATGCAAGGCTGCTATTTAAAGGTAGCATGCCGCAAGTGGAAGGATGATAATCGATCATGCTTGCGATGTGGACCTTCCGTGTAAAACTTGCAACTGTTTATTTCAAGCCATTCTTCTTCAAAATCCTTGCAAGTGCATCTTCAGAGTGTGGGATCGCCCTGTTGGTCGGTCAGTAATTCGACATTTCGAAATGGCGTGGCCTAAAGCTACGTCATTCGTCTTGACTGTTTTCCTTTCAAAACACACAGACAATTGTTCAAGAAATAACCACGCTGGCAATGTGCTTTAACATCCTACATAATGGTGAAGACGGTTACCATTGAACGGAATTTCCCTCCAGTCATCGAAAACCAGAGCCAGTATTCACCGACGACTGACTCAATAGATCAAGGTGTATGACATTTGCACAGACCAAAATATTCCTACTGAAAATAATGTACACCATTAGGAAAAATCTTTGAGTCATTTCATACCTTTTTGAGTTACCTTTTGGTCGATTCGTCGCCATCATTAGTTTCAGTGTATTAAACAGAAAAACGATGCTTTTTGACAACGTTTTGTCTTTGATAAGATGGCATAACTATTTATATAAAAGTTATAATATTTCTGTACGAAAGACGCCTTCCTCGGAGGCATTGGCATTTCAGGGCATGCATACCCTAACTTACTTCTCACAGTAAAGTAATGTACGGGGGCTGCCTTTTGTTTGGCCGCCATGCCAGTTGATTTGATAGGCCACTGAGCGCCACCAGTTACAATAATGCATAAAACTTCAGACCCAAAATGGCGCTGTTTCAAAGAACATGTACATGTACATGATACACAATGCAGTATGGCCATTTTCAGGTCATGTGACCATCACATGCCTCTCCCAGCAAATCGAATGACCGCTTTCAGTTACTTCACGTCGCAAGCAGCCAATGCACATTCGTAACACATTGCACGTGAGCGGTGTCACACAGACAGGCGTCGTGTTGGTGTACAGCGGAGGAAGTCCTTAGTAGTGAAATCCTCAGTGCAAGCCATGCATTGTCAACGGTTACAAACACTCCCATGGGATTAACGAGATTATCTTTCACAGAGGCGTAACGTACTAGGACAAAAGCAGGTTATGACTTTGATTCAAGCCCAATCCCATGGCATCATTATAAAAAAACTCTAATCAGGGCGCCCAGAACTCATCGCACATGTAGGGACAAATTACATGCTTTCCTGTCTCCCAATCTCCAGTCGTAGCGGCATCACATGCTGCAGACGACAAACCCAACACCTGTCATAAACATCGGGATATCGTCGGTGCTTTGAAGTGCAGACGACTGAAAAAAAACACATCTAGCGACATACAGAGTTGTCTTGCTGTGAACCGTACTCGGGGAATGGAATATTAGGTTCTGAGATTGGTTGTGTCGGCAAAGGATTGCAAATTTCCAGCTAAGCATGCTTCGAACGTGAGCTCGACAAGGGTGCTGGACGGTGAATCTATAACGAGTTGGAAGTCTGGTAATTAGGGGCACCTCAACCTGAATAAAAAGAGACCTTGACCTTCCAATGGTCGAAAACCATCTCCACTCAAATTCAGTAAGAGAATCATGGGCAACTGTACACCAACGTGTGCTTAGCGGCTGAGGGCTGACCCTGACCTTTCCCATCATCCAATCATTCTACTCCTCAGTGAGTAACAGGTCTTCTGATTGGTTCCCACGTTCTTGCACTCGACTGTGGTGGAAACATTTAGAAAGCAGCCGCCATTCTGGCTTATCGGTGCTGCCATCTACAGTAGGTTTCGACCACAACAAGTGTGACGCGATACCCCAGAAGATTGTTGATGGGCTGCCGTAAGAGCTGACCAAATGGGCTCCCTGCCCTTGACGCCAAAGGGATTTCCGTGATGTGTCAAAAAAGTCCCAGTCCTGGTCGCTCTGTGGTTAACATCATTAACCCTCGGTATTTTCATTCGTCTAGACAGGAAAGCCCGAGCTTGTCGTCTGCACCTGATAATATCGAACTCTAGACTGTTGACTTTGCGATCGAAATGGGCTTTCAATTGATTTGATGCAATTTCGCCGAATATAAACAAAACATCTTTTTTTCGATGTGAAATCTGAGATTGTCCAGAGTGTGGATGACATTCAGGATCAATATTCATTCACTGCAGGCGACATGTTTTCACATTCGTACTAAACTTGTTGATTAGCCAGAGCTGGAAGGGCCAACTTGGTAGATTTATGATGACGAAGCCTCTGATTGCAATCAAAGTGGCACATCGATCTACTTCTTTTCGTGAGGCACAGATATTCGCTACCCACTCACTCCTAACCGCATCAAAAGGGGGCGTGGTCCGATCTTACTTAACGAGGACCCTGCAGACCCCCCCCCCCCCCCCCCNCCCCCCCCCCCGCCACTTGGAGACGTTGTGAGTGATTCTGCCTCTTTTTTTCGACGTGACGTCCCTCTGGCACTGCGTCAAAAACGTCGTGACGTGACGTCATTGCGTTGCTTTGCTCTGTTAACGTCTCTGTTACAACCGCTCGCAGCGCCGCCCTGTCGGGATAAAAGGTCAAGCAATTCTCTCATTCGTATTTGTCACACAATTTCGCAATATAACCGCAATAATTAGAGTACGTGTAATTAATGACTTTCTTTGATACCGGCCTCCCCTAATCAAGCAAGGACATTCTCAGCTTGCTGATGTGGCTTGTCCATAGTTCTGTCGACTTGGCATGCGAATTGAGGGACACCTAGCTAAATTACTACAGCTATCAACAGACCACCTGTCGACCGAAAATTAAACACTGTTGGTCACAGTATGGCCTGCAGGATTCTGTGCGCCACAGAATTGATTGGTCGGATTATAAAACCGAAGATAATTCACTCACCGGCGCACTGAGGAAGACCAAGCATCCAATGTGATGGACGTCATGATTGTGCAGTCACACGTCCGTCGAACACCCAACTGGCACGGACGCGACGGCCGATCGCAGGATTGCCGCCAAAAGGGTGGGCCGGGAGGGTGAAAGAAAGATTCTCTTCCCTTCCCTATAGTCCTGGGACAGCTCCAATCCTTCAAGATGGGAACCCCAGTCGGTCATGAGGGCAACACTTGCCTCTCAGAAGGGCTACGATGACTCCCGAGAACTACGCCAAGATGGGCCTAGAGCAATGCCCTGACCTGCACTGCAGCCGGACCACCCAGCTTCCAAAAACAGACTGACCAAGATGGACTACGCGTACTTTCATAGCGTCATCACTGTGGATTAAAAATCGAGCATAAAGGTTATTGTTTGAGTCCTCAGCAGTGCTGGGAACTACCGCTGCGAGAGGTCAGCAAAATCACCTTTATAGCCAAATCGGGCAAAATAGTGTACCGCAGAAGGACACCGGAGTAGGCGTACCCAGAGAAAACCTGTGCTGCGAAAGATTGTGACGTAATTAAAAGCTGCGTGTTTGTGGCGTCGCCCTGTCGTGATGAAAAGTTCAGCTGGCTCCTCAGCAAGTCATCTTTGATTCGCCGAATCACCTTCTCACGTACTGCATTTAGTCGCTTTTATCCTGGAAGCAGGTTCGTGCCAAACTGTCAGTTGATGAGCTTCTGATGATACAACTCTGGTCAAAACGTGAACCTCTTGACTCGAACCCTAATTGCGGTGTCACGAGCCCTTTTATATTGGTGTAGCTAAGGTGAAATGCCATGACTCAGGTGCGTGACGTTCTTAAGACAAAACTCCCAAAGAGATTCCTATCGCCGATGAAGGAGTAAGGCTTCTGGCTACTTGAGCGAGCAGTCATCAAACTTTTATGGTGCTTCTCCACAACGTGGGAGTTTTCTCGCTGAAGTTGGTTCGCTAGAATGGCCGACTCAGCCATAGAAAACCAGTGGTTGTGTCACTGATCTCAGCATACGACGTAAGGAAATCAACAAGAGGCCCATGGGCCTTGCGCTCAGCTGATAGGAAGGGGTTAATATCTCTTGGTGAATCGAGATACATGTAGATATCATATTTCACCTCATAATGGGTTGTACAGAACTACCTATCTTCTACTGCTGCTACTTCTTGGAGGTGACATAGAAATTCACCCAGGTCCGAGCATTTATCCATGCGCATACTGCGAGCTAAATGTTACATGGGAAGCCAAAGCCCTCGAATGTGACCACTGCCAAGTGTGGTTCCACAAGTCGTGCCTGGAAATGAGTACACAAGAATACTTGCGGCTTGAAAGGGAAGGTTCTGCTGGAATATGGATCTGTAATAGATGCGGCAGCTCAAACCATGACTCTAATCTCTTCCGATCTTACTATATTACAACATTCAATAGCTTTGAGTATCTTCATGACCAAAATTTCACTCCCCTACGACCAGCAACAAGACATGATGACAAGGACAGATGTGATCGAGATCCACCCACCTCGGTTTCGCATATTAGCTCACCAGGCTCTACATTCCAACCCAAGTACCACAGTAGCCCAAAAAATGCGTCATCAAGTTACCTTTCACCAGGGGATGCATCTCTTACGCCACCCTCCATTGCGGAAGCCAAACTGCCGAAAGCAGGCGGCAACTTCAGATCCTTGATCGTGAACGTGAATGGAATGAGAGACAAATCAGCCCAATTGGAAAATGCGGCCTCGGTCATACAACCGGATGTCATAATCGGCTGTGAATCCAAGCTCTCTGAAAAGGTGATGGATGCGGAGGTGTTCCCGAAAGGCTATGGTAATGTCATCAGAAAGGACCGCACAGACCATGGCGGAGGCGTCTTCTTAGCTTTTAAAGACGGCTATTCAGTAACGGAAGTAGACCCGACCAACAATGCGGAACTGGTTTGGGCTAAGGTCGAAATGGACAAGGGAAAACCGCTTTATGTTGGATCCTTTTATAGACCACCAGGATCAGGAAGTGGACCAATCACATCTTTGCAGGAGTCCATTGAATCTATCAATAGTAATGGAGGCCAACACGTTGTGGTCTCAGGGGACTTTAATTGCGGCCACATTGACTGGGAAAATTCTACGGTACAACCTGGATCGCCAGAATCCGACGCACACCATGCTTTATTATCTCTTCTTGACAACTGTTCAATGACAAACATACAGAAGGAGCCAACTAGGGAAAGTCGGGTTTTGGATCTCCACCTGACAACCAACACATCACTTGTTAAGGCACATCAAGTAATCCCAGGCCTCAGTGATCATGATATGATTGTCGTGGACAGTGACATTCATCCAGTAACACCCAAGTCTAACCCAAGAATTGCTCACTCTTTTCATAAGACCGACTGGGATCAGATTCGAACGAAGACGAAGTCCTTCGGGGAGAAGTTTATGTTGGAGGCCCCAACACGTAGCGTCCAAGAGAACTGGAATGCCTTCCAGGGTCATATGCATCTCATGCTGCGTACTCACGTTCCTCATAAACGTATCTCTGGAAGGTTAAATGTCCCATGGTTTAACCCCCATCTTCGCAGACTAAGTCGAAAAAAACAGAGACAGTTCAATAAAGCACGGAAATCAGGCAAGAAAGAGGACTGGGCCTCTTATAGAAGAACGAAGAAAACCACCAATGCAGCTTATAAACATGCAGAACGCCATTTCTTTCATACCAAGATGTCCGATGCGCTGGAGAAAGGGAACACGAAACCCTTTTGGCGGTATATTAATGTCAAGGTCAAACTTGATACTTTGAAGTATCTCTTCCTGTCGTAGAGGTAGTGGCATGATATCACCCATACTTAGGTTATTGAGGATGCCCACTCCGATTATGCAATGACCTTAACGATCAAAGGTCAAGGTCAAGGTCAAATTTGAAAATTTGAAATATCTATGCCCATGATACAGATAGAGACATGAGATCAAGTTCTGGCATGAGATCAAGTTCTGTGGGATTCAGCTTCGTTGTCCATCAGTCAATGTATCCAGATCTCTGTCACTGTATCCTGATCTCTATCAATGTATCCTGATCTCTATCAATGCATCTGATCTCTATCAATGTATCCTGATCTCTATCAATGTATTTTCATCTCTGTCAATGTCATGTGAAAGTACCTAATCGGGAACCATACGACATTTACAATGTCATCTTGTTACACACGGGCGAATTACCGAGGGAATGGAAGGAAGCAAATGTAGTACCGATCTACAAAAAAGATAGTCGCAACTCTGCTGCGAACTACCGACCAGTGTCCCTGACAAGCGTCTGTTGTAAGCTCTTGGAACATATTATTGTCAGTCATCTAATGAAGCATTTCCAAAGAAACAAGACAATAACAAGCAAGCAGCATGGGTTTAGAGCAGGGCATTCATGTGTCACCCAATTGATCTCAACCGTGTCGCATCTTATGGACTTCAGGAACAGTAATACTCAGGTTGATATGATCATACTCGATTTTTCCAAAGCCTTCGACGTGGTCTCTCACAGGAAGCTTCTTGCCAAGTTAGCTCACTATGGAGTACATGGACATCTCCACAAGTGGATCATGAGTTTCCTAGGGGGACGTACGCAGCAGGTACTTTTGGAGGGAAGAAGTTCATCACCAGCCCCAGTTCTATCGGGGGTCCCCCAAGGAACATGTCTTGGGCCTATATTGTTCCTGACATACATAAATGACATTGTGGAAGGCATTACCTCTGACCTGCGATTGTTTGCTGATGATGCTTTATTATATAGACCGATTCGTAATCACTTGGATCACCTCACCCTTCAAAAAGACCTCGACCACCTCTCACAATGGGCTAAACTGTGGGATATGAAATTCAATCCTAAGAAATGCTACGTTATGTCAATTGGAAACCCGAAGTTACCCAAGTCACCCCATTTTTATACCTTATCGGGCGAAGTCCTACAATCAATTCAACACAACCCATACCTTGGAGTTCTTCTCAGTGACGACCTATCATTCACGACGCATATTAGGAAGACGATAGCGAAAGCCAGTTGGACACTGGGTTTCCTAACTAGAAATCTCAGATCTTGCCCAAGAAAACTCAAAGAAGCTGCCTATGTAACCATGTGCAGATCCACCATGGAGTACGCAGCCCAGGTATGGGACCCTGTGCCAAACAGTACTGATGCCACGAAGAGTACTGATGCTACTGATCCAGAGAAGAGCCGCCCGTTTCGTGCACGGTGATTATCGTCGAACATCAAGTGTTACTGATATGCTTCGTGATTTGAACTGGGGACCCTTGGCTTGCCGTAGGAAGAACATCCGTTTGACCCTCTTCTACCAAATTATTAATAACACAGTGTCTGTGGATAACCTAAATTTAAAACCAGGCAGACGTGGTCGATACATCATGGCACGTTCAACTGCGAATTGTATCGGAATTCATTTGTCCCAAATATCAAGCTTTACGCTAATTACGTGCACTCTGTTCTTTGTTAGGTCGAGCAACCTATTTATGGGGCTTGGACTTTATTTATCCTTAATTACATATCATGTTTGTCCAGGATACTTCAGATCTACATTAGGATTCATCTCAGTCTTGTCTGGTTCTTCTACCTAAAAGTGCCTGAGCGAAATCTTGGAAGTTGACTTCCTACTTATCATCATAAAATAATGACCATTGGCATTTCAGCAGAATAAGAAACATCACTGTCTTTTTATTTTTTAAAAAGACTGTACGTTCTCTTCTTGGCGCATAGATCTATGGCTTACATATGGTAAGAACTTGTGTATCCTACATTTGACAAGCGTATTAAGTTGATCTCTGGCAATATTCGTGAAAAAAGTTTTTTATGGTCTGCCAAAAAAGAGGGCGCGCACCCGTGGGCCCCTCTAGGATCCGCCCCTGCCTTTACGGGATCGGCGTTCGCGTTGGCGTTCAGGCGGATTCGCAAAAACTATAGCTCATCTTTCACTTTCTATGTTTCCTCCGCTGTATCAGCAGTGTACATGGCAATAACCGTTTTAATGTTCTTCGAAATCTTGTTCCTGTCAGGCAGTAAATACAGAAGTTCAAACAACTATTAAGCATAGCAAGGAAATACAGCAATTCCACGGAAGTAGAAAATGCCGGAAGGTCAATATTGTGGTGAGAGCTAAATAGTATGATAACCGAAAATACCTGCATCAATGCACTAGGAAGTTCAAGGAGAATAAAAATAACAACAACGGCTAAAACACGGGCTGTGCCTGCTTTAATTCGATCAGTGGTCCTGTCGCCAGCCTTGCTGACAGCAGCTGACGTTTTCAAAGAAACAATTAACCGAAATGTAATCATTGCAAGCGCGAAAATTGGGATAAAGCTGGTTACAACCATATGAAGACCCATCACATAGATGGTGTTGTAATATATATTTTCATGATAATTGGGCCGCAATTCCTTTTTTGGCTTATATAATGCACTACACGGATCATAGACCCAAGAGATTTCGTACATAAATAGTAGTGGCAAGCGGTACAAGAAAGATAAAGCAGCAGTGAGGAAACCCGCACAACGAGCCTTCTTGAGGGTACAAAATGACGCTGCCTTCAGCGGTTTACAAATGGCAATGAAGCGTTCCACTCCTACACACACTGTGACATACACAGACCATGTCTTAGCCGCCCAGAGAAGTGCCCAAAGATATCCGATCGCTACTTCTTTAAATGTCCTGTATTCTAGAAGCTCGCCTAGAAATAGGTTGATCCGAGTTATTGTACCATCAAGAAAACGAAAGGCAAGAAAAAGACTGTCTGCTACTGCGAGGCAGCGCAGTAAAACTGACGTTGACGTGAACGGTCGCTCCATCCCCAAGACAACAAAGGATAAACCGTTACCTACTAACCCGATGAAGATAACGGTGGTGGAGATCGGGACGTAAAGCACGAAGTTGAAGAATGATTCATTTGGCCAGTCATAGGTTAACGTGTAGCAAGTCACTGGCGCAGGGCTCACCTCGATCTCAGAGTCTTCAACATTTTCTGTCATCATTTTTTTTTCAATCGGAAAATCAACCGCCGTGTAAGCTGAGGACAATGGTGCCACACTGGGCAGTAGTGAATAAAGCTCGTTCTTAATCTGTTTATGCGATTTTTGTTGTTAAAGGACGCCAATCTTCAAGACCAGAAAGCACTGTTAAAGTTATTTCCTCTGTTGTGGCACAATACCCAGAGCAGCGTTACCTATCATTCAGTGCATGCACGGATGACGTCATGTAAATACGATGTTCTTGGATTCATCGCAGCTGTAACACATAAATAAACATTGACAATGGGGCTATCCAGAATATACTTCAGCCTCTCGATAATAGGGGTCTCTGCTGTACTATAAGTTTTAGTATCCACTTTCTGTTCACTGAGTTTCATTGTTTATCAGTTCTTTGGGAAGTTTGACCTTGACCTTGACCTATGATCATCAGGGTTATTACGTAATCGAAATTGGCATCCTAAATAACCTAGATATGGGTGCTATCAAACCTCTACTGCTACCACCCACAGAGACATTCCAAATTATCAAGTTTGACCTTGACCTGATCATCAAGGTCATTACATAATCAAAATGGGCATGCTCAATAACCTAAGTATGGGTGATATCATGTCTCTACCTCAACCACGGGCAGAGATATTGCAAATTATCAAGTTTGAAAATAGCAAAATTTCGTGATATCTCAATCACCCGGACACATGAGGCTGAGAATTTTACCACATCCTGTCCTTGGATGAAGCAGGCATGAATTAAGACTTGTTTCATGTTAATCAGTTGACAATGTGGCAAGTTATCTCAAAATATCAAATTTCGTGATATTGAACGTCGATATCACCATGACCCAAACATCTCAGGTCAAAAATAATCAGCTCATTTGATTTCTAGGGTAAGGGTAGATAAGAGTGTGGTAGACAAAATATCAAGTCTGATATGATGATTACGTCAATGATGGAGGCATCTGAGGTTGAAAATGATTAGATCACTTTTTTCCCGTAAGTGACGCTCCTCTGTTGATAACTCTATTTTTAAGTTTCGGAACAGTCCACCTTCCATTCTCTGCCATGTTGCAAACAGTGACACTAGGACTATCCTAACTGGTGACGTCAGGTGCACACGTGATTGTTCACTATTCCTCAGTTGGCTTTGGAATCTCGAGCAGGACGGACGCTCACCGGTTCGCCTTCGTCGGCGGCTGGGCGAGCGGACCGCTCGCCCACTGTGCATGTCACACTGATGCACGGGGGAGTGTGGTCTTGGGAGTTCCCGCCGAATCGCGCTGATCGTTCTCCTGCGTAGACTGGTCCCCTGTCGTAGTTCTCGCTTCACTACTACGACAGGCATTTTGAACGCCAACTCGGCATGTGATTGGTCAACTGTGATTGGTGAACGGTCGCGCCATGAGTCATCATCTATTTTTAGACACTCCCGCAACGTTACGAGTCTTTATTGCTCATTTACATACGTGTGTCAGAAAACTGGCAAACATGGCGGACGCGGCCTGTCGTAGTAGTGGAGGAACGGAGCGATACGACAGGGGACCAGTCTATCTCCTGCGTTCGAGGATTGAATTTGGTAACGGAACGAAATGGCCGAAATCATCGAAACGGTCGAAAATTAGCAATGGTCAAAATAGGATGGAAGAATTAATATAAAAATTCACTTATTTTCATATTTTACACTTACATGTAATAATAAAACCCGGAATGAAATGGCCGAAATGATCGAAACGGCCGAAATGAAGTGGGCGAAATTATCCAAACGGGCCGAAATGGAAGTGTCCGAAATGATCGAAACGGCCGAAATGATCGAAATTCAAGTTAAGCCAGCCTTCACGTATATTGCCTTTTTTACTTACGAATTACGAATTACGAAAAGTTTATTGATCCCGTGTAAAATACAAATATTACATAGGGTAATATAGTTACAATAAACTTGAGTGCAGCAGTGCAAAAGAAAACACTAAGAGTAGAGAAGGGAAGGAGAGAAATAGTTGAGGATCTGTCTTGGGAAAATGTACCTCAACTATTAGGTAAAAGAAGTGCAAAATAGGTGACAAAATTAAAAATGAATAGGCCTATACAAACGAAATAAATATAAATGATACATATTTAAACAGAGGCTGGACGACAAGTATTAAGAGGCAGTTGAAACCATAAGAGAAGTAATACACAAAAAACAGCAAGGAATAACTGCAGAGATAATATGTTATAAGAATAGTTTTCGGGCAAATGACTCTCTCTTTTATCCATAGAACAGTTAACAAAAGCTAGAACAGCATCAATCAGTTTAAAATTGTCAAAAGTGCACGACATAACTTTGATGAATATATTTTCATCAGTCATAGTTGGTACATTCTTAAAAATCATGTCAAACAGCTGAATTCGTTCTGAGTGATAAAAAGAACAAGACGTAATAAAATGTTGTTCATCTTCTACAAAATTAGAGCAAAATGGGCATTTTCTTAATGTATCGGGAATCTTGGGTTTGATGTGCCTCCCAGTCTCAATATGTAGTTTATGAGCACTAATACGAAGTTTTGTGAACTGTTTTCTTTTATCAAAAGTTTTTGTAGACACATAGTTTTCAAGAACAAAATTATTTTTGAATTTACAGTAGGTTCTGAGTTTGGGGGAGTTGCGGATTTGCTCCCTCCATTGATCTTGATACATAGTCAGCATGTTGCCCTTAAGTACAGAAAGAATTTTCTTGCTATGTTTTGCACCCTGATTGTCCCAAATGGCTGAGAGATCGAATTGGCTAAGGACATTTTTCATGGAACCACACCAGCTGTTGATTTTTGGGTTGTCCCTAGTGGACTGGTAGTTTTCCAAATAGCTCTTGTACACCAAAGATGTAGAGTCAAGTTTACAAAGACGCAGCCAGTATTTAACAGAATGGAGAATGAAATCAATCATTAAACTCCAGCTACCCAATTCACCTTTCACTGCAGAGTTGGATGAGTACTTATTTACACCAAGTAAGTATTTACAAAATGAGGTATTTATTTGCTCTATGTGGACTTTGTCACACAGGTGCAAAAAGTTAGAACTTGTATACTGAGCTTCAAACAGGCCGAGTATAACTATGCTTCTTCCGATGAAGACGGGGCGGATGACCTAAATGTGGACAGACCGTGGTCCTGGAAGAACTTTTTTTTTCAAAAACAATGCCTGGCGTTCAGCTGGTTAAATCCAAACCAACAGCCAAAGCATTCTAAATCGCAGGCTCCATCGCGACGAATGTCATGAATGTTGTACGACACATTTAGGCCTAATTCCTGAGTGCTACGCGTGCGCAGTACCAATCGACTCGGATGCTGGTGAACGATCAGCGCGATTCGGCGGGAACTCCCAAACTAGGTAAAGTCATGGAGGTATTATTGAGAAGGAGCTACCACGGCCCTTATCGCTGTGACCACAATTCCACGCCCCCATTGTTTGCCATTATTCCCTTCTATTGTCCGGTACGCACGCTGAGCCCTTTGAAGGCAATCATCCTTTCCGCACAGCTCTCAAAGTGCAGCGCCATCTATAATACATATCGCATGTCCCCAAACATGTTCCTGCGTTTTTCTCCACGTTCGGAATTAGATAACCGGCCATTTGGAGGGTGACTGATTTTGATTTGAATTTGATTTCCGCTATGTTTTAGTGAAAACATTTTAGTGAAAACATCATCGAAAAAGACCAATTCCCAATAAAGATATCTATGTTTTATGGTGATTATGATAATGATAATGATGAGTCTTCGCATATGAAAAGTTTGAAGAGGATTGCATTTTGATAGTTTAAAAGATGATGGGCCGTATTTAAAAATGGTGTTTAAGACTTAGACGCGTGTAACTTCGTCAAATGCATGCTGGAAGTGTGTGCATTTGGCGCAGTTACACGCGTCTAAGGCTAAGAATCCATTCACGCGATTTTCGGGCCGCGCGATGTCGCATCTTTTGTCCACGACCAACGCGGCGGAAACAAACAATGCTTTCGAGCGTCTGCGGCAAGAAAATCGCGTGAATGGATTCTTAGCCTTAGGGCTGCTTTCCATTGGAGCGTTTTCGTGCGCGGAATTCTGTGCCGAAAAGTCCACCCAATTCATTTTCACTTAGCCGTTTCCATGACCGCGTTTCGGGAATCGCGAGACAAGCGCGAGAGGATCGACTTTCTTTCCTCGGGAGCGAGAGGCCCGCGCGCGGAGAAAAAAGTCAATCTCAAATCGCCTTTTTTTTGCTCGCACCTGCCTGCTTTCCATTGGAGCGTTTCCGCGCACAAATCGCCTTTTTTTTGCTCGCACCTGCCTGCTTTCCATTGGAGCGTTTCCGCGTGCGGAATTCTGCGCGGAAAAGTCGATCCAATCCATTTTCATTGGCATGTTTCCATGAAAGCGTTTTGGCAATCGCGAGATCAGCACGAGGGGATCGACTTTGCTTTCTCGCGAGTGAGAGGCCCGCGCGCGGGAAAAAAAGTCGATGTCGAATCGACTTTTTTTCCAACTAGAACATGGGGTCATATGAATAAAGAGTAGCAAATGCTTTTACTTGAATTTTGCAGTACTAATGTATTAGGCAAAGCTGTACATGAAGCAAAAGCATTTGCTCGTCTTTATTCATACGACCCATGGTTTCTGAGCCATGTTGAAAGTATGTACGCGGCCGCAGATCGTCAGGGGAACACGACAGCAGTACCAATTCGGCGCCAAACACCCTGTGTCGTAACGCGTGAATGGAAAAGGTCACAAAACTCGTACGCGTCTCGCTTGCCTCCGCGCGTCTAACTCGCGCGGTGAAACGCTCCAATGGAAAGCAGGCTGCGCGTTTTGATTTTTGAAAAGACACATGTACGCGATAGCAGTACCAATTCGGCGCAAACCTTCTGTATCGTAACGCGTGAATGGAAACGGTTACAAAACTCGCAGGCGTCTCGCTTGCCTCCGCGCTTGTAAATCGCGCGCGGAATCGCTCCAATGGAAAGCAGGCCTTAGCCTAGGGATACACTGAACGCGATTTATCCCATCGCGCGCGATTTTCGCACGAATCTCTTTGTTTCGGAGGCATTGCGGCATGAAATAACAAAGAAACAACGCGCGCGATGGGTAAATCGCGTTCAGTGTATCCCTAGCCTACGGCTGCTTTTCCACGAGACGTTTGCGGGCGCGGAATAGGAGGCGGGCGCGGGTAGAAAAAATCGATCCAACGTATTTCCCTTTAGCTGTTTCACTCGCACCCGCTCCCGCCACCGAAATCGCGTCCGCAAACGTCTCGTGGATCACCCTTTTTGAATACGGCCCGATTAGTTCAGGTAACATGTACGGGTGGTCGTTTCAGTGCGAGATGCTGCGAGGTGCTGTGTTTGACGCAATGAAAAGGATGAATTTTTCAGTTTTCGTGCGTTGGCAACATCCACTGCCGTTGTTCCCTTCTATTGTTCGGACTCTGACCATTGTACCAGGGAAGTGCTGACTGCAAACGGAAATTACCGAAGATTAGATCGGCTTTTTCCGACAATCGCGCGGCGTTATTAGGGTATTGTTGTGGGGATTACGCAAGGTGTAATTGACCAAACTGCGGAACGATGATTGTACTGTTTGATGTCAGGCCCGTTCTCGCTCCTTCTCAATAACGCTGAAAGGGTAAATGTCGTCCTGGGTATATACAAAGATTACCCAGGATCTCAATCTTCACTAAAACAATACCCTGGGTGTAGTTTCGGTAGCCGAACATCACCCAGCATCGTAGTATGACACCTAGATTCGAGGTTGTCTCGCCCGTGGTCACGTGACCGCCTGAAGAATGTCATGAACAGTTAAACTCAACATATCCCGGCGCGAGACCGCGAGATTTCACGGGATTTCTAAATAGGACTCGTTCCTAGGCACTAATTGCGGATGCTGGGTGATGGTCGGCTACCGAAAGTACACCCAGGGTATTGTTTTACTGAAGACTGAGATCCTGGGTAATCTTTGTATATACCCAGGACGACATTTACCCTTTCAGCCTCAATAATACCTCCATGGTAAAGTTAAGGATCCTTGTGTTTACCCAGGATCGTCCTGGGTAAAGAAAAGGATTACCCAGGATGATCCTGTGTAAATATAAGGTATACCCAGGACGACATTCACCCATTCAGCCATACTTTGACTTAAGTATGTTTATGAATATGGACGTGTTACATACAGCTATCCGCTATACGGTATTGCAGGCACTTTTTGAATGGCACCCACATAGTGAAATCGAGCAAGTTTGTTTCAATGAGCAGTTCACGTACATGTAATACCGTACTATTCGAGGGCTCGCTACCTGCGTATGGATAAAATTCCCTCCGTAGTTTCAAACCGATACCCACTACGTTATCCGCGCTTAGAAACTGCCATTGTTACCGCCAGTCTCAATGGATGACCAACAGGCGGTGTTCGCTGTCCGATTCGGGGAACTCTCATTTGGGAATATGTGCGACTTGCCGGTAAAACGAACAAAACTAGTGATTCTCAGCCAGCTTACATGAGGCAACTGGATAGCCTTCAAAATGTCCAAAAACGTGGGTGCACACTAACAGGTGCGCGCCAACATTGCTCATATTTGCAAACGGCGTTGATCTTGTTGACTTTCCAATCGGAAAAAGTATAGATACACATTTTGTAAACGTATCATAGCCAATCAGAAAGTGTGTTGAACCCGTGATGACGGCTCGTGATTGGATATTTCGTCGAACTGCGCCGTCTGTTTATCTTCCGTCAGTTTTGGTGCCAATCATGCCAGTGTTTAGTGGGTCTACGGCCAACTAAACAATGGGGACGAGTGTAGCATATGGAGTGCGTGTTCGATTTTTCCACTGCGTATATATACTGCCTGTCTGCGGTGGTGGAGGCAAGGAATTGCACACTACATAAAATACCCGGTTTTTTGCGGTCACACCTATGAATTGCCGAGCTTCAAGAAACCCGTGTCTGAAAAACACGGTTTATTGAGACACGGCAAGCTAGTTGTGCTTTTCGAAATCCCTCTGTTTTCGTTAGCTTTTAGCAAGGCTACAGATGGCGCAGTCATTAAGTGACGTCGTTTTCGCGCCTCCAAAAATGTGTGCAATGCAGAAATGACGGAAGAGTCAGTGCATACAGAGAACCTATCGCCGGGCTACTTAACTACAATGTGGTAGTGTGACCTCTCGCCGGGTTTTTCGTACACACGGTTTGACACGGGTCTGGAAAGACACGGGTGTGTTCAACAGGCGCTTGACTTCAGGGCCAATTCATACTTGCTCGCGGACAGTCAAGCGCATGAAACTCACTGATCGCAGGCAAAGTGTCGCAGGTTTCCAAGGCGTGAATGTGCACACACACATTTTGGAATTGATCACAGTTGGCGTACAATCCGGACGGAATTTTAACCAACCCTAGCTGCTTTTCCACGAGGCGTTTGCGGGCGCGGAATGGGAGGCGGGCGCGGGTGCGAGTGAAACAGCTAATGTATTTCCCATTAGCTGTTCAGTCGCACCCGCGCCCGCAAACGCCTCGTGGAAAAGCAGCTTAAAGCTGCTTTTCCACGAGACGTTTGGGGGCGCGGAATAGGAGGCGGGCGCGGGTGCGGGTGAAACAGCTAAAGGGAAATACGTTGGATCGATCTTTTCTACCCGCGTCCGCCTCCTATTCCGCGCCCGCAAACGTCTCGTGGAAAAGCAGCCTTACGCTATGTAACAGGAAACCACAACGGTATTCGCTTGCGGACATGGACAGTAAATCCGCGCTGTACTTGGCCATTTGCCATCGATCTGGAATGGACACGTCTTACGAAGAGAATTTGGCGTTCCTTGTCGCTGCGGAGGTTGAAGAACACTCTGACCTCGGATGCACTTGCTACGGCGGGAGGTAAGGCCCTGGGAAGCCTCATTGCGAAGTATTTCAGTATGAATGGGCTCCAACACGAAACGTATAAGAAGGTGTACCACAATACGGTGGTCCCGATCACGGATTATGGTGCTGGCGTGTGGGGTTACAAAACATAAGAAATGTGAAATGCTGGACTACAGGCAATGAGGACTTTTTTAGGTGTAGGAAAGATTTCGGCACTCCCAAGTATTGCTGGGGACATGGGTTCTATCCCGACCAGGATACGGCAGCATGTTGAAATGACCAGCTTATGGTTTAGACTTGTTTCTATGCCAGAGACGCGAATCATAAAGAAAGTGTTTAGATGGGACTATGAACTGAGTTTGAGAGGAAAAGCGACCTGGTGTAAGGATCTGAAAGCGGTTTTTGAAAGTGCCAGTGTGAGGTATTACTATGATAATATTGCCAGAGGCATTATGACACCAGGTGGTGTTAGACGAACAATAGTGAACATTTAAAAAGATCTTGTGCTGTTATATAAACAAAAATGGAGAGAGGCAATAGCTGTGGTTACACTACATAGAAATCCCCGGGCTTTTTGAGCCCGTGTCAAGCCCGGGCCTGAAAAAAACCCGCCTGAGACCCGGCGAGTGCTGTTTCCATGAAAGCGTTTTGTCAATCGCGAGATCAGCACGAGGGGATCGACTTTGCTTTCTCGCGAGTGAGAGGCCCGCGCGCGGGAAAAAAAGTCGATGTCGAATCGACTTTTTTTCCAACTGGAACATGGGGTCATATGAATAAAGAGTAGCAAATGCTTTTACTTGAATTTTGCAGTACTAATGTATTAGGCAATGCTTTACATGAAGTAAAAGCATTTGCTCGTCTTTATTCATATGACCCATGGTTTCTGAGCCATGTTGAAAGTATGTACGCGGCCGCAGATCGTCAGGGGAACACGACAGCAGTACCAATTCGGCGCCAACCACCCTGTGTCGTAACGCGTGAATGGAAAAGGTCACAAAACTCGTACGCATCTCGCTTGCCTCCGCGCGTGTAACTCGCGCGGTGAAACGCTCCAATGGAAAGCAGGCTGCGCGTTTTGATTTTTGAAAAGACACATGTACGCGATAGCAGTACCAGTAGGTAAAAGACTAAAGTGTACTTATAACGTATGACTTAACGTCCATGAAGCTTTCCTACGCCAACCATGATTGGTGAATAACCTGTCACGTGACAATACATAGGTTACCGATACGTTACCTTTACGTTACGCTAATGAATAGAAAACCAACCCATTTACACTCGAATCTGCCTGCAGGGCCATCATGGTCAATGAAATGGGTTGACCCGTACACAACTATTTTGCATAACGCGTCTGGTCGAGTGAATGCAATTATAGATTTGGTCTGTTTCGTG
The DNA here is from genome assembly GCA_002633025.1 of Notospermus geniculatus. Taxonomy (NCBI): domain Eukaryota; kingdom Metazoa; phylum Nemertea; class Pilidiophora; order Heteronemertea; family Lineidae; genus Notospermus; species Notospermus geniculatus. Next base: position 853,585 of record NMRB01000035.1, read on the forward strand.
ATTAGTACCACTAACAGCAATAAAGGTGGCGTAATTGTTTTTATGGACGTGCGGAGGGATTGGGGGTTATAACAAGAGAAAGAGGGGCCTCGTTGCGACAGTATAGGCTGCATTTTTTTCCTCTCCTTCCCCCTCCGCCACCACCACCACCGCTTTCAACACCACTAAATTACCAGCACCACTTCATGGCCGGGATTATTCCCATGGCAATATCAACCTATGAAAAAGATTGCCAGGCGATAATATTGAATGGAAATGAGAGCCAAATCCAGTATCATTCGCTGCTAAGTGTTTTTATTCAGTAATTATAGCAAGCAGGAGGAAACCGCAGTGTCCGAAGAAATAATGTGTTACCAAAGGTAGTAGCGGTTTCTCCATCACATGAACATGATCGAACCCGCATCAGGGGCGCAGGCTGGGGGTGCACGCGCATCTCGCCCCCCCCCCCAAAGTTTCAGAGAGTTCAGAAGTGTTGAAAAATAAAAGACCCCTGTTTTCACAGTTTAGCTGGATCACATGTTGCAACAGATTTGGCAGGTTCATCGTACATCTACTAGTTGTGTCAGGAAGATAGTAAAACGAAAGTCCGACTCTTTAATTCAGTCAAAAGCATGCAGAACGTTACTTTCGTTTTTTTTCTGCAGTGGAGTTCCACTTATCAAATGAGTGCACCTCTCGCCCACCCAGCTCCACCCGGCCTACCTCCAGCCTCACACCAGGGACCAGCCTAAACCCTGCGCACCCGACATATCGCTAAGTTATTCCATAACTTTCCCTGCGCAATTGCCATGCTTCATGAGGGATTTGAATCTCCCCCTCCTTCATTGCGCGAGTCAAGACACATACTTTCATATTGGACGAGTAAACAAGAATTAGAACGACGCTCTGGGTGTACTCAACAGTGTGTCTCATTTCATAATGCAGTCATTACCCAGCAAAACTTAACGCGGTATTCATTCTGCCCTTTGTTATTAACCAGTAATACAACGATCTTATTCATATTCATACGGAGGCTTGTCCTAAAGCCTGATGTGAACCAATCACGAGCTGCACGTTGCCAGACGTTGCATATTATCAAGGTTACGTTCACCACCGCAGCGCCACTCTGGTGGATCAAGTTCACAGAGGTCAAAGTTCACCTGAAATTACGAAATTGGCTCTTTTTGTTACGGTTTGACCTATTGCTTTGAAACTTTGCACGTATCTATGTACCTCTAGGCTGTAACAACTCAGATGAATTTTCGACAAAATCTGATTCTTGACTTTGCCACTAGTGGGCCAAACTGCCTCAAGCCAAGCGGGCACAGTGCCATTGGCACTATTTTTCTCTGTCGCCTGATCTCTCTCTGACTCGTCAAGTAAAAGCCCCTCTGTATTGAATTTTACGATATTTTCAAAGTGTTTAGGAGAATACAGGGAGAGGTCTCATATCCCTCTTGAAGTCCCAAAATACTTGCCTGATACGTACTTCAAAGAATCAAGACCTAGTTTTCAGCACACGTTGAAAAAAACTGCAGGCAGAGATCTAGGGCCGTATACAAAAGAAGGGTGATCATCGCGCGAGTAAGGGTTAGACGCGTGTAACTTCACTAAATGCACAGGGCCATATTCATAAAGGGTGTTTAAAACTTAGACGCGTGTAACTTCACTAAAGTGCACACACTTCCGCCATGCACTTGACGAAGTTACACGCGTCTATAAATTAAGTCTTAAACACCCTTTTTGAATACGCAGGGCCGTAGCTAGCTTTTTTTCGCTAGGGGGCATTTTTAAGCAAACGAGCTGCCCGGGCGTAGGCTTGGCCTTCGAGCGCCACAGGGGCCTGTTTTGCGGGGGGGTCTGGGGGCGTCCCCAGAAAAAATTTTGAAAATTAGAAGCTCCGAGATGCGATTTGAGGTCAATTTCCTGCACTCTGAGACACGAAAATTCTGATCTTTTATCCCATTTGATTTTGATGAAAAAATTTTTTTTGAACAATTGGCCTGGGGGGCAGTTGCCCCCCCCCCCGTCCCTATGCTAGCTACGGGCCTGATACGACCCCTAATGTATTCAGATAGAGCATTGAACATTTTACACTACATATAACGTCGGCGAACATCAGCACTTTCTGAATTGAATACAGCGTGGTTTTAATGATCTTTGGTCCATCGCTCGGGAGCAAAGAAAGAATAACTAAGTAACAACAGTGTATTCCATTATCTGTTCCACCGGAAGTTCATTTCCTGTGTGGGGATCGTAGACCTGGTTACCAATAAGATCATTGCTTTTCAATCCTTTTCACCTTTCGTATTCCACCGCGGATGAGTCTGGACTGGTCGATGGAGCCACAGACCCCTGCAATTTGAGCTCACGACCTTGTAAAGGTGAAAATAAACAAAATATGGTAGATATTGACCTTCAAAAGGTATCTGAAACTAAAATACACGCTTTTGTAATATAGAAAGTGTCATTGTTACATAAAAAGTACTCTTGTTGGTATTTGAATGTTTACTGGGCTCGATCATAGCATTTGGCTTAGGAAAAGGAAATATGTCATAAAATGCCACGAGGCAGATATTCTTTTCTGATTGTATTGTATTTTTTCTTAATATATTTTGTTTACTTTCTGATGCATAAAACGTTTGTTGGGTTTAAATTGCAGGTAGTTAATAATTAATGAGTAACTAACTATACTTGTTTAATTGGAAAACGTTTTCCGAAATATCAGAGATGGAAGGATTTCGATCATACCAATACTGATCAGTTGTGATATTTATGTTAGATATAAAGGTTTACATTCTTAACTTTCATGTTCGTCGATTCGCTTTCCAATGTAGCATTTAAAGCGAAACAGTATGCGTTAGGTTTTGTATCTCGCGACGGCCGACGTAACCTTTGACCTTTAAGGCAACGTGGTATATGCATTCTCGATAAGACTGTTCAAATCTATCTATTTGAATGATCTAAGTTATAAAAGAATGAGTTGAAACATGTTACCTTTTTTCTGATGAAGGGTTAATCACGCTATAACAGCTCGTTGAACTTCTCAGGTGATGAAGGTATGGCGGCCATTTTTGTTTCGACATAGTACCAGTCCAGCCTCGCTGTTACCACTGGCCATATATAGGTTGGACAGGAGACCAGTCTTAACAAGGTGGGGATGGTGAAAGAGTCACTTAATGCATATTGTTGGGCTTTAAAGAGGCTATTTCGCCATGAGAACTGAAATTTAAAAGTCCCTCTAAAAACCTGGATGTTGTATAAAGATGTAACACTTTTGATCAAAGAGAGTGTTTGATAAACAACATCCCATTAATTATGACCTGTTTACTTTCCTTTATACATGTATATACAACCATAAATATATCATATCCCACTTTTAAGTAAAAAAAGTAAAAAAACTATTTATGTGTTTTGAAACTCCTGCAACCCATTAATAAAAAGTGTTTACATCCTCATTGGACTTGGAGTTCTTAAAACGAGACAGCGTCTCTGATTATCTACATAATCATTGATCGACGATCATCATTCATCTCGGAGTAAAGCTATCGGAGATGATATCATCAGATCATCCGTGGTCAGATTAATTTTCCGTGGATCATGATCATTAACGGTGTTAATTACCTAAGACACGTCACTGAGAGTGTTTATAACATTAATTAGGTGTAATATACGAGGTATTGGAGACTGTCATTATCCTTTGATACATGTAACGTGATAGTCAAACACACTCTCCGATAAGGGAGACATCTTCATCTTAAACCCTACCTCTGCCAAGTGCCCTTTGTCGAATTGATGTGAAAAAGCCTGAAAGACGTCTAAAACCCATCAATAGCTATTCATTGGAAAGCGCCGAATGAGCACTTTCAAATGAATACCTATGTTTCAGGGTTTCTGTAAGATTTTAGGGTTTGGCGGGTCTGAAATGAAGTCGCCACTGGAGTGAAATATTGTTCGAGCATTCTGCAAATTTTACGGCGTCACCCTGTTCATCATACCCGAAGTGGGTCAAGCAGAATTCGAACTCAGTATCATCTGGTGCCAACTTTTTCTCAAGTGCACTTGTTGCTATCCAGTAATAGCGATAGCTCCTAGCGTCTTCAGTGACTTTTGGAGTTTATCACCTCCAACTGAAAACAGCCTTGATCAAATCACAATCGACAGACTCGAACCTCATCTCAGCACGTAGCCTCGCTCAAGCAATTAGCATTCTTCTGAAGCTTATATCCATTAGCTCTGTGCGAGAATAGATTTTATAATCAGCAGGTGAATTTGCTGAGGAGGCGAGAAAACTGCCCCAAGGTCCGCCAGGACACTTTTCATCTTTTGTCACCATCGGCCATTTCTGCAGCATATCCACAACCGACCGGAAAATTAATGGTTGAAAATACGAAGGCTTTGCCTTGAACCAAAGTTAAGAGATCATTGATTTCCCCAGGCGGTTTATTCTTTAAAACGCAAGTCCTGTCATCTCTAAAACACATTAACTACTGGCCTTTCATTAACAGATGACACGACAGCTCCGGCAAATGGCTTTGCCTACCAAGGGGATGTTCTTTATGAGGTGGTATCATTCTGAAAGCACGACGAGTCTTGCCATTGGCTTTGATCTCCCAAAACCCCTGAGGCTTTTCGTGACCCTCAGAAACCTTCAACCTTCGGTTCAATCGGAAATGCCTGTCAACGTTAGATGAATATAAACGACGATGAATTTCCGGACTTGTAGTTGGTCTGAAAAGAGTCGGTGAATTTTGACCAATCATGTGGCGAGTGACCTTTTTCTCCGAAGAAAACATGGCTGCCCCCAATCTGCTTGTCCGTTTGCAGGCTTGGGGCAATTTCGATTGGCCTCGACCCCATAATTTTTCAATCTTTTGTTGCAACCGAGGAACAGTCGGGGTAGGCCTACTCCATGCCACGTTTTGAGGTTTTCCAAAGAAAGGTCTCGTCGAAGAGTTCTCTGATTGCGAACGCCTGGCCGATGTATTACACTGTGATAATGTCAGTATCAAAGAATAAGCAGTGTCTCTTCGTGACCTATCAAAAAACCTGTTGCACAGTAAAAAGCCTCCTGATTGGAACACTTGTCCATGTTACTTTGTAACAAATGCAATGATTGGTGCTAAAGCCAATGATCTCGGAAAAGTCCAAGTTGCGGCTACTACGAAATGGCACAACCAACAAAAAATGGCGACCCAGAAGTCGAGGAAATTGGAGGGTACCTCGGGTGAGAACACCAATATCCCACAGGATTAGGGTTCTCACGACTTACACTTGTTGCTATCGCAGCCAATCAGTGAACAACTACCTCGGGCCTCTCAATCGTCCCATTATCCATGTACCCCCATAAGTCATTGTTAAATTGACCCCACGTGTCGGTATAGACTATCTCTATTACCGTGTTACATGACTAGATTATTGCATTAGCGTCGTGTTCCGAGGTAATTACAAGTTGTAATTAAGATTTACGGGATATCTGGCTATAAGTCACGTGTCAACTTGTCAGATAGGTCACGTGACAACTCGCCTTAGAGAGATGCAGTTTAAGAGCAGCGGTGTATTTTGTTATTTTCTAAGAACCTGATGAAACAAAATGTACCGAAAAGCTTTAAAGTATTAGATTTCAGATGAAGTCACCCCGTGGCCCACTGTGTGGCACTTTGTAAACCGACTCATCAGGCATGCCATCATGTTGCATTATACTTACGCTAACCAGAGTCAAAACGTGCCTTCCTTCAGCCACCGTTTTTGTGCCTTATTTATTGTATCTTGCTAGCGAGATAGAAAGTTTGACGTGAAAATGAATGGTCCTACCATTAGCGCGACGTGAAAAAATTCTTGACAAGACAACTCGATAGCGTTACTGCTTGGTAGGGGTAATGTTTCATTTTACATGCACGGCTACAAGAAGTGTGATTAGAGGCATTGAGTCTGGAGCGAGCGAGAACTCCCTGAAGTCTCCTTGGGAGACTAAAATACCGTGAGAAAAAATCCCAAACAACTTCGGAACTAACGAAACAGAGCGCTGCCATCAGCAGTCCTATTCATCATCGTCAGGTAAGGGAAGCCGTGAAGGTGAATGTTTTGTGTTACAAGGCGCATTGTTGAAAATATCGCATATTTGGCTTCGGAATCGATTGCAGTTTCACCTCGCATTTGCAACACAGCCTGTACATTGTAGTACGTGTTTTGCCTGTAAGTTTAGTATGACGTGGACCGATGCCGTAAAGTATTCCATCTGCCAGCAAACAATGTAAGAATCTTCTCGGTTGTTGCGAAATGTGATGTTATTTTCCTGTTAATGTTGAACTGACTCCTCGCTCACCCCTCAGTGTTGGAACCGGAAATACTTGTAACCTGTGGGTGACAGGTTCGACCGCTCAGGCCAGGATTACCGACATAACTGTCAACACAAGTATTCTGCATTTTTTTTTATCATTCATAATTAGTCCATCCCTTCATATTGCAGAGGAAGTTGAATGACGTTGCTTCCTGCATTTTCATTAAATTACTTCAAAGCAGGATATTACTTTGATACGTTTCTAATACCACCCGATGTTTCTCATCCCGTGATGAAAACTGCATTTTTTTAATGATTATTTGTGGTCATTGATGTTTGTTTCAGAGTCAGAGTCGGAGAACGGCGTGATTTTGATGTCAGACTGTGGGAACTAACGTCCAGTTTATACAGAACATCAGAGTCAAAGGCGCCTCACAATGGGTCATATGAATAATGACCAGCAAATGCTTTTACTTCAGATTTGTAGAGCATTGCCTAGTGCATTTGTATTGCAAAATTAATTCAAGTAAAAGCATTTGCTCATCTTTATTCATATGACCCTCCCAGGGTTTTCAGAAACCTTTCGGGAGGTCGGAGGTCAACCCGGAGCGCATTCAGCACACCTGATAGTTTCCGACAAGTTCAGAGTGCTAAGTAGCGACCGGTGTAACGTTTTTAGCCCGCTTGGCCCATAGGCCAAAAGGGCTTATGCTGTGCTTGGCGCCTTTAGTGGTGGTCTGTCGTGCGTGCGTGCGTTAGTGCGT
>NMRB01000035.1:876749-888099 GCA_002633025.1 Notospermus geniculatus
TCCGTCGTAGTGGGAGAGTGGGCCCCCTGGCCGTCATGACGTTGGATCGCCCTTTCTACTTCCCTTGCAACCTTCCGTCTGTTATGTCCCCTGTCAGTGAGAAAGCCAACCAAGTTCTGAAGGTGTTTCAGAGCCGCAGGCCGTTCTGAGCATATGGACAGGATGCGGAGGGCTTGGGAAAAAGGGATGGAGCGTTTGATATGGCCAGGGTGACAGGAAGCTGGGTGGAGGTATTGGTGAGTGTCCGTGGGTTAAATTTACATAGAGGTCAGTCACAATCCTTTAGTCGCAGAGTTTGACAGTCACATCCAAAAAGTTCTGGGAGGAAGGAGATGCATTCCAAGTGAACCTTGTGGTGATGCAGTGCCTTCACATCCTGGGCCAAAGGAAGGCGAAGCGGCCGATTCATCTGGTTGTGATGAAGAGTTGCAAGAGCGTTGTGGATACGTCATTTGCCCATTCTATTTCACAAAGTTCCAGGAAGGAATCCACTTCTGTCTTCTGAGCATGATCGCCTTAAATTATCGTAATCCCCTTCAGGATTGCGCAGCATTTTTTGAGTGAGTACCCAACCTTAAGTGCGAGCGAGGGCACCTTGTACTTCTGTGTTGCATCATTGAATCCAGCCATTTCTTTCACCCCACTAACAACTGTAGGGAACTTTTCAGATTTGATGCGAAGACCAACAATATCAACACTCAGTTCTCGGCATGCAAGTACATGTCGTGCTCTCATGCTCTGCTTTATGTAGTGGTGCTGATGTAATTCATCACCAAGCCTGGTGTACATTCGCCGTCCGAAATTAACACTGAGACTGTCATTTCTCACAAGAATAGAAATCTCATCATTGGCCATTCGTGAAAGTATATCAGTTGAAAACCAGCTATTCGGGTCACTAGCCAAAGGCAACAGCAATGCACTTGATCTCTAGAGGTACCTGCTAGCTTTGGTTGAAGGTTCGTCTTCCTGCTGAACAGGTCTCAATGGACATTTTTTGTTGTGCTTCCAAAGACCACTCTTCATGAAGAAACCACGACAGTTTGGACAAGGCACAAAGTCATGCGCAGATACATTATTATCAGCTGCTGGCCTTCCTCGTGATTATTTGTCCATTGCGGTTTTTAAGAACTTGCGAGTTATAAGCATACTATCCTTTGTTATTGAGTTCATACAATTGAAGCGTCTTTCTTCTTTTTGAGCCAAGAGGAAAGGTCGTCAATCGAACTACATCAATCTCCTTTGAATGTTTTTGTGTAAGATGGCTGGGTAGTTTTGCGTATGGCTTCATACAATATAGGCAATAATACTTCTTATCCCAAATACGTTTACCATCTTTGTTCCTGGCCTTAGCAACAGTCAAGTCAGTGGTAGAGGAGGACACTATTTCATCTTAAATCATTGTCGAGGCTGCACATGGATTGTTTTCCCCAATCAATTTGGATTGCAAGCAGCTTTGTGCTGCAACAACTGGTTGGTGCAGGTATTCTAACTGGAACACAACATCGTCTTTCTCATGTACAGAGATATGATCAATGCTTGGGAATGAATATGAAGGTTGGGTATGATCACTGTTTTTTAGATTACTACGCCGCATGAACTTGGTTTCTACTTCATCATCCTCGGAATAACCAACAGTACTGTATAGTAATACTGGGTCTTATTGGCAAGAAGTTGTACAAGCACAAAGTAATCTTCTTTAAGGCCGCGTCACACATTGCTGGACCTAACATCCCGGATATCACACGAAGGTCAATAGTTTCCAATTTTTTCGACTTCGGCTCTAAATCGGGATGTCCGTGTGGCCTTCGTGTGCCATCGTATGACCATCTTAGGGCTTTTTGCGGGTCCGGGAACAACTTCGTGTGTGAGCGAAAATTTTTTGGCATGTCAAAAATTGGCCGATGGTCATACGATCTTATCCCTTCGTGTAGCTTTCGTGTGGACATCGGGTCCATCGTATGGTCATCGTGTACCCATCGTGTAACCATCGCATAATGTTCGTATAAACTTCGGCTCAAACGTCACTCGATGCTGACTCGAAGCTCATGCGAAGGCTCGCGATGGTCTTTTGCTGTATTTTTGAAAAGGCCATCCAGGCCTACCTGGGGTAGTGCGTCATTCCGTCGAACTACAGACTTCTACCCCAGGCAGCAATACCCACTACACACTGTTCAAGGTGGCTGTTCCATTTAGTTTACGTGCAAATATTAGCCAATCAGATTACGCGTTGCAAAAGAGCCTTGGATTGCAAGTTGCGATGTCAGCTGAACAGTGCACTGCAATGGATCGAATCGAGTCAAGTTTCCCGATTTATGTCTCGCAAAATGCTTGGATTTCCAGTAAATATCCGACATGACGGACAAAACTGTACTTAAAATGTACAACAAAAACTATTTGTATTCCTGTAAGTCAGATTGACAGACGACGCCGGGAGTTTATAAAAGGGGCATTTTGATTGGCCACTCTCGACTAGGACCAAGCCGTGAAATAGAAATGCTGCTATTGACGCCAGGGGTATGAGTGATGAAACAGTAGGTGTAGTCACGCGATGCCCCTGGTGTGCCAGGATGGAAAAGGCGGAAGGCGGGCTCACCTGTTATTTTATCTTTGTTCTCTTCGTAGAAGTATAGAAAAAATAGAATTGTGCTTCCGTAAGTTTTTCAGTTTTTTTCGTTGTATTGTCACTTATTTTCCTCGGAATTGGTTTTCTTTTTTGGACCTCCTTCATTTTGGGGACCTTGGACCTCACAGGCTCCTCTGATACTGGAGGGGTGTGTGACGTGAGCACCGCGACACTCTCTTCTAGTTTTGTCACACGCTTGTTTAATTTACTGAGTTCGTCTACAACGAATTCTTTGGTGCCCTCTAACTCTTCGGTGACCATAGCCCGAAGTTCTTCAAATTCATTCGGTTTTTCCGCCATCGGATTATTCGCCGAATAAGTCTGTGGAAAAAGTAAGGAGGCTGTCAGTATAAAGCCTCATTTACATTACACGAATTATACCGGGTCAGTAGATTTGCCCCGTATCAGGTTACAAATTTCTCAAAGCAATGTAAACGAAACCGGGGTAGAATCGACTAACCTCTGTTATGACAACCATGCACTATACAGTCAAAATGGAGGCGCCAATTTTAGTTGTCCTGCAACACTGGCGTTTACTCCGGGGCACATCACAGGACCGTGCATGTTTAGACTACGAAATTGCACCGGGTTAATCTTGACCCTGGGCGTGCCTCACCACTTTTACTAGTGGGGTAAACTAGCCGCATTTACATTACGAATTTTACCCTGCGAAGTCAAAGTTCTTCAAAGACAACGTGAACCACTACCTACATCAGATAATGGTATCTAAATCATTCCAGGCGAATAGAGCTCTCAAACTTGACCCGATCATAGAAAACTGGGCCTCGCATAATCACAACCATGCGAAAGGAACACTAAACCATTTTGAAGTGATCCACAAAAGCCATCGCCGTGTTATGCTGCCGCCTTGCGGCGGGTTCCGGGATCATTGCGTCCAGTTCATAAAATTTTCTTTCCCGCCCGATAGAAAGTTCAGCCAGTCTGGTATCCAATTCATGGAGTTTCCTTGTGGAACCGACCGAAATCTCAATCAGTCGTGTCTCCAGTTAATCATATTCTGGAAAATACCAGGACATCTCCTGAGGTGAACTCATGTCCTCAAATGCCTCTACCTTATACATGTATAGTCATGAAATGAACAAATATGGTCCTGAAATGAACTGCTCACAAATACCAAAGAAGTTTAAAGGATGCTTCAAAAAAATCCCATACTTCTTAGCAGATTTGAACAGATCTCATGACCTGCTTGGAACAAGCTTAGTCAATTTTTAGTGAAAGGAGACTGGCAATATTAGTAGTCACTAAATAGCTCAGACGGTCGTCAATGGCGAATTGTCTAGCTCTGATTTCATCAGTACAGATTCTAGATACCGGTAGAGTACAATATTGAATTGAAAGCAATGCTTGCCATATATCAGAACTGACAAGTACATTTTTGAAAATGGTTCATATAATTGCCTACGAATTGCAGGTTTTCCACTAAGAACTGGAACCGAGAGCAGCATGCTGTGATTTCGCCCCGTCTTCGAGAGTACCAGTCGTCACAACAATGGGGAACTGCTTGTCCTGTTGGTCGTTACTACATGTACCATCTGTTGCAGCGCTGAATTGTGCACTCTCCATTTTAGTTTTGACAGACTTCTTGATATCATTTCCAATGTTCTTAACCAATGCCGTTGCCTTGGGTCGTCCACAGGGGTATTGCTTAGCGATAGCATAGTCAGAAAAGGGTCTGACAAAACATGCTGGCAAGTCGTATATGGTAATTCGGCGACCAGGGTGACTCAGGTTCCAGACGTTCACTGCTGCACTGTAATGTTTCTTCAGAGGACCATAAACTGAAACATCTAGCGGTTGAAGCCTGTGCGAACAGTGTGGAGGAAAGGTGACAATGGTTTAGGCCATTGTCGCGAGCGAGATTCACTACCTCCAATTAGCAGTGGCTGTCGTGGTTATCCATCAGAAGAAGTGCAGGTTTTTCCTTGGTGCACCCAATATGTTTGATGAAATGACGCAGGACCTGAGGAGGGTATTGGAAAACCCTGGACTGAGAAAACCTGGATTGGATTGGACTCTGACTCACTGCTCTCCACCACCTGGATTGTGTTCGTGTAGTTCTTAAAACAAAAGACACCGGTGAGATATCAGTGTCAAGTGTCTACGTCCGTTAACCCCAATTCCTTGTTTCTTGGCCTAAACTACTGTTCATAGTCCTTTTTGCTTATAACTTGTAAAATCCCAAAGAATGCCACCATTCCGGGCATTTTGTAAGGACTGGGGTTGGTTTTGGATTTGTCACTTTCAAGGATACATGTAACATACCCGAGACGATAACAGTACACGATGCAAAGGGACCTGGATTCATTTTAGTAGGCCTACCCGCGGTTTTTCATCACATGACACTAACATCTTTTGTTCGGACACACGGAGTCCAGGTGTTGGAGAGCTGTGAATCAGACTCCAATCCAGTCCAATCCAATCCAGTCTTTCTCAGTCCAGGTTTTTCGAATACCCACAAGAGGAAACAGTTCAGCATTCATCCATCCTGATGGTGTTGCTAATCCAAGCGTAGCTGCTGGTGTCCCGTCTAGCATATAATCCTTGAAGTTTACTCTCGGAAATATCATACTGGAGGGAGGGAGTGCTCTTGAGCCGTTATTTGTCCCACCTGCTTTATACCCTTTTCCGCAATGATTTTTGGGACACTTTGTACCGTGGTGATTCGTGATTCGTCGAGGTTATAAACTGCATTGGCCTCAAATTTTTGTTCTGCAAACGCTTTATGCAAAAAAAACAAAGAATTCATCCACAGTTTTTTTATTGAAACCATGGGCACGGGCAATGCTTGTAGCTTCTGGTGACCAAAGGCTTAGACTTTTCATGGGGACTCATGAATCGTGACATCCAATCACTCCCCGCTATTTTGTCACAGTTCCAACTATCTGGCACATTTCTACCAACACTTGTAGTGTATTCGTAGGCAAGGCTTCTAACAGCTTTATATCCCAGCCCATGGAACATTTTGGAGCACGTCAAAATATACTTCTCAAGATTGGCTTCGTCTTCTCTTGTGAAAACCTGATAAAAAAGAAAAGTGTGCCTTTGTCACACTCCTGTTTTCATCAATAATCCAGAGAAAACAAGCCAGGTGTAATGTATGAGAATGCCTCCCGTATGACAATACCTGCTTTATTGCTCGGCGGACACTCAAATACAGAAAGACATATTGATCAGTGCCTCCCCCATTGTCACGTCGGGGCTTATTCCGTCAATCTTTTGTTGGGAGGCACTGGCACACGGGGGGCAGTGAAAAACATTTCACCGGTACAATCGTTGCTTGTACTACCAGCCACTTCCAATATACTGGTAGGCCTACCTTTATTTTGCATGCCAGATATTATAAAGGTGTCTTCCCGAATCGCCTTTTCCCGTTTCGCCTTTTCCCAATTCGGCTTCTTTTTCCCATTTCGCCTTATTCCCATTTCGCCTTATTCCCATATCGCCTTTTCCCATTTTGCCTTTTCCCAATTCGGCTTCTTTTTCCCATTTCGCCTTATTCCCATATCGCCTTTTCTTTTCCTGTTTCGCCTTATTCCCATATTGCCTTTTCCCGTTTTGCCTTATTCCCATTTCGCCTTATTCCCATTTCACCTTTTTCCGTTCTGCCATTTCCCAATTCGCCTTATTTGGGATTATCCAGATTTTACCTTTTTGAAAATTGACTAACCCACGTGCAGGCCTATACTCAGGCCCTGATTGTGGGGTTTTTCAGTTGGTTTTTAAAGATTCTTGTTGGGGGTTAAATTCATTCTAGGCCTTAATTAGGCCTACTTAAGGATTTAATCAGCTCTTAATTCAGAAAATTTTCTATTACATTATTTCTTTAAATTATCTGTGAGTGGTTTAATTTCTTATAGGCATACTGTAAGGCCTGAAAGGGATTTCTTTTTATCAATTTTTAATGCTTTCCCAGCTTTCCATGGAGTGTGTCTTGTCACTCTTTGGAAGGGGCCACATATGGCCTAAAGAAGAGAGAAAATATCTTTTTTTAAAGTCTTTAATTCATGCATCTCATACAGTTCAAAATAAATGACCATATGATAAATGGCCTAAAGAAGAGAGAAAATATCTTATTTTAAAGTCTTCATTCATCTCATACAGTTCAAAATAAATGACCATATGATACGAAGTCCAGTCCACTATATGATAGGGGTGCAAGTCTCAATTACCATAAGGCGAATTGGTAAATAGCAGAACGGGAGAAAGCGATATGGGAATAAGGCGATATGGGAAAAGGCAAAATCGGAATAAGGCGAAATGGGAAAAAGAAGGCGATATGGGCGATAAGAGGTTTGCCTGCAGATTCTCCAATAGCTAGAAACCGGGTTGCGAGTCAGGGAGAGCAAAGGGAGGGGCCAAGATACATGAAGGTTGTGTCTGTGATCCTTTGTGCTTTTGAACAAAATCCAACATCATGTGATAGAAAACATTTGGACAAACAAAAATACTTACTCTGATTAGTGTAACTTTGTATTAATGCGAAAGGAAATAAATCAGTATAAATTAACAAAATGAATTTTCAATTATTTACAAGAGACCAATATCACAGACAAACCATAGGGCAATCACAGCTTGTTCACCTTTATCAAGCATAGAAATGATGGATCTGGCTATAAATAGGACTGGATGGAAACTGAATACAACTGACATATCACAGGGGAAGATTGGGAGAGTTGGGCCACAGGGAGAGTTGGGACACCCTCAATTTCATGAAGCTGGAGATAGTTGAGGACACCTACTGCCATTTATATTCAACAACAGGAACTACCTGTTTTATTGATATGAGGGACTTTGAAAAGACAGGTGCCTGTACAAAGTTTTGGCCAGAAATCCATTTTTCAGCCAAAAAAGTAAAAAAAATAACTTGAAGGTCAGACTTATTATATCTCCTACAGTCCAATGACCACTGATCATAGACGTGCTTGAATGAAGTTGAAACAGTCCTCTCGCTATTAAGAAACAGTCCTCTCCCTATTAAGCCAAAGAAAAAAGTTGGTGGCCACACCCTGTCCTGGGAAGTTGGCCAAAATTAAACAAGGTGGGTTGTGGGAGAGTTGGGACACCGGATGTGAGAGGGTGGGCCACTGACAAAACTTAAGATTTGTTTTAAGGTTGCGATCTTCACATGTTTTTTTTACTGAAATAGTTGTTATCCCATTGAATTATATTTCCAGTAAATATATATTAAAATAATTATTATTCTCCGGTACCGAAATCAGGTGACAGTAGTACTATCACTGGAAAGAACTCGTGGAAACCGGTCTTGGCCAAGATTTTGAGCCAGTCCTGCTACCGGTACCTTGTTTTAATACGGGAAATCCATTCCAATTCAATGGAACAGTAAGCCTTTAAATTATATGCGGCCAAACTCGATCAGCTCCTCTGTGGCTCAACTCTCCCTGCTGCTGTGCCCAACTCTCCCACTTCCAGGGAGAGTTGGGCCGAATTGACACCCTAATGGAAAATGATTCCCCCTCCTAAACCGTTGCATAAATAGAAATTTTGATGCCACAGTTAGGAAGCTTAGATCCAATAGTATCAGGTTCACACCGAAGGAATTCTATCACAGGCTCCAAATGGGCTCAATGCATCTTTATGTAAAAAGTGGCCCAACTCTCCCAAGCTTCCCCCCTAGGTAACCACAGACATCAGTCATCTGTCTAGCAGAGCATTGGATGGCACAATGAAGAGGAGGTTGGGAATGTAAACAGTTAAAATCCCCAAGGAAAAATTCCAAACCCTGTGCACAGACAAAGGCTACTTTGGAAACTCAGGTGAACCCGCCTGTGCATCAGGTGGAACAATGCATACTCGAAAATTACACAGGGTGAATACAACCTTGATAATTGCAGTTGCTAAGGAAGATTCAATAGGTGTCATTGGCTCTGTTAGAATTTTTTTTGTCTTCCCTAGGCCTATTAGCCTTTCAATGTGCACCCTCTTACTTGCAATTTTCCTATCCCGTGCCACAGACTTACATGACATTCGATTCTTTTTCTTAAAGAATGATGGGATTTTGACTTCTACATGATAAGGGATCACAAGGTCATCAATATTGAATCCCTTATCTGCCATTATCTGGTGTCCAGGATCACACATTTTTGGTAAATCAGACCTTTCAACTACCTGGCGATCACTAGCTGCTCCACCCTAAGCTGATGAGACATAAGATATGAGTCCCCCAGGACAGTCACCCACAACTTTCTTAACAGTGTTCCTGTTTTTGTAACTTGAAAAAGTACCCTGCTGTGCCACTGCTGAGCCAGGCTTCTGTACAGGGCACTCTGCACCATCTAGAATGAATCTAGTCTTCGGAAACTTAGATTTGGAGTCAGATGGACAATAAAATCTGACAAGTTCCTTGACCGGCCAGAAATCAATCTCACTCCATTGGTGGTTTAGAAAATTAATCCAAGTGATGAATATATTTGGAACTTGCTTCTCATCAATGTTGAAAAAAGGTAAGTTCTTGGTGGGTACTATGCCGCCTCAGTTTCATCAATGTTAAGAGCAGCTGGTCTTCCAACGATAAAGATGGTGAGTCATCATGATAATAATTAAGATGAGACACGGCTGGGCCCAGCGTCGACAAAAGCATTCTGAATTTATCGTAAGTCTCTAATCCTGTGTAGAAGTGCAGCATTCCTTTTGGACCAAGATTCACTGCCGTGTACTTGTTCGTCAGTCCCACTTGGATCCCAACATCAGCAAACTTCTCATCAGGTCCTTCAACAGGTAGAACAACTGAAAGAAAAATGGGGATTAAGAGTTGTTTAAAATTGCATGTGCATTATCAAACTGCACACCTTCGTCATCAGACTCCTCTGCTGGCATTGGTCTATGGCACATAATGTCCTTGACCTTGTAAGTATTGGGCACAAACTGGTGGATATTCTTGAACATGTAGAGTAAAACAGTAAAAATTGTTAATACCACAACATGATGGTGGTGTCTCGCTTGCATGTGACACAGATTCATCACAGCCACTGTCAACAACACCATATCCATGACCATAGGGTTCACCAGTAATTCGACATTGTTTTTGGTGGACTTGGATGTCTAGGAATCTGTAAATGAAAGTGCACACAAAGTGAAGAAAGTAGAAGTCAATCAATTGAAAATAACATACATACATGTTTTAAAAATAGTACGGTTAAAAAATTAACAGAAATAACTGTAGGTCTAGGAGTTACACTCACCTACCTCTGCTTCACTGGCATCATGGGCAGCGGACATGTCCCCTGTTATCGCTTGTAGGCCACTCTCAGTATACCACTCTTCACTCGTCAAAAGGAATGGATGAACTCAGGTCGCATTTCTCTGGTATGGAACTTGCATCTCCTCCAGAAGTGAATCTCTGAGGACTGTACTCATGTTCAAAATGTCAGCTATAGTTGCAGAGACTGGCACCTTCCACAGAAATACCATCACTGATCTGGCAACATCACGAGTGAATTTCACAACACGCATTGGCAACTTCAGTCCCTTTGAGTATTCATACTTTTGCCAAGGTACAACTGGAGCAAAATTATTCATACAGATGGGAGAGTAGTCAGGATTTTTTTACTTGGCCTAACTTTGTACCATGTATGGGTCATTCCACGTCAACTCACTCACTTTTTCCGACCCGTCACCAATTTTAATTAAATTTGGTCCACTTGGGTGTCTCCCAGAGAAACCAATACACACCAAATTTTAGTCCATCTGGTGCATTTTTAGCCCGCTTGGCCGAAGGCCAAAAGGGCTTATGCTGTGCTTAGATGCCTTAAGCTGTGTTCACACTGAGAGCGACTTCAAACCGTTTTCCCCAAAACGGTCCCCGGAAAACGGTTTGATAATATGTGCCCGTTCTCACTAGCAAAATGAAAGCGTTTTGATACCGCTTTGGGCCGTTCAGACACAACCGATGCCAATGCGTTATAAAGCACGCCATCTGTGGGCGACTGTAATCACTGCAATATCGCGGCATACTGCGCATGTGCGTGGCTGTATCGATATGGTTATTGCGCATTGAGGCGTTCAGACACAAGCTGCAACCGAACCGTCACAGGGAAAGCGATATGAAAGCGGTGTGAGACCACTTCGCGAAGTGGTTTCACTAGAGCGGTTTGAAACCGTTATAAGGCAAATGTAGTCTGAACGGCTAATACGCTTTAAGGCGTTATATCGCTTTCAAGTCGGTTTCAAACCGGTTTAAGACCGTAGTGTGAACGCAGCTTTAGTGGTGGTCTGTCGTGCGTGCGTGCGTGCGTGCGTGCGTGCGTGCGTAACATTTTGCCTTGTCTGCACTCTAGCGCCTTCAGTTTTTGACGGATCGTTTTCATATTGCATATGTGTGTTTATGGCCCCAAGGTCTAGGCCAAGTTCGATTTTGGGCGTGCTGCGACTCCTATTATGGCCACTAGGGGGCGTTTTGTGAAAAACGAAAAATGGCTATTTTACGCAAACGATTTGAGCTAGAATGCTCAAAGGGGATGAGCACCTAAGAAACTAACCTGCACAAAGTGTGTATCTCAGAGACGGTGACTTCGATTACCTTCAAATTCGCACATATTATATCTCATGTGAAGTGATTGATAACATCAGGAAGAAAAATTATTTTGGTCAACTGTTACCCATTAATTTGAAACAATGGTTTTTTTAGATGGCTAGAAATGGTGGAAAAAACAGGATTCATTGTCTCTGTTTTCACAGTGGCTTGAAGAA
>NMRB01000035.1:903439-916573 GCA_002633025.1 Notospermus geniculatus
TCCTGACATGTTTTTTAAAATCCTGACATCTTTTTCAGTCCTGACATGTTTTTTAAAATCCTGACATCTTTTTCACTCCTGACATGTTTTTTAAAATCCTGACATCTTTTTCACTCCTGACATGTTTTTTTACAATCCTGACATGTTTTTTTTAAATCCTGACA
Source organism: Notospermus geniculatus (assembly GCA_002633025.1). Lineage (NCBI taxonomy): Eukaryota > Metazoa > Nemertea > Pilidiophora > Heteronemertea > Lineidae > Notospermus > Notospermus geniculatus. Next base: position 903,604 of record NMRB01000035.1, read on the forward strand.
TGTTTTTGTAAACTCTGACGTGCTTCTTAAATTTCTGACACGTTTTGTAAAGTCCTGACATGTTTTTTTGTAAATCCTGCATGTTCTTTTCAAATCCTGAGGTGATTTTATAGATTTCTGACATGTTTTTTGGTATTCCTGATGTTGTTTTGGTGTCCTGACATTTTTTCCGCTTTGGCTTGCCATACCATTGGGATGTTCTCCCCAGTTCGCTCAGTCAAACTGGATACAGATACGTCCTTCCTCCGGCTCAGGGCGTCAGCAATCCCATTCATCTCTCCTACCCGGTGAACCAACTCCATATCGCCGTGAGCACTCAACTCTATGGCCCATCAGGTACGCCTGCCTGTAACATCTTGTCTAACTTGCTCCGCTGTTGTCCGGTGAGGGGGTGATCGTCTGTCAGAACGGTGAATGGTGCAGCATATATACACATGAAACTGGCGCAGGGCCCATACAATTGCCAACAGCTCTTTGTCACCGGTGGCCCAGTTCCGCTCCGTTTTACTCAGACTCTACTGGCATATCCGATAACTTTGTCGTGGCCATCCTGGTTCTGTTCCAACACTGCACCTATGGCATAATCTGAGGCATCCGTGTAGATTTTGATTGGCTCCAATGTCAACTGTTCCTTCAATGTCTGAAAGCTGGCCACACACTTCTCATCGAAATGGAATGGTGCATCTTGAGTAGTGCACAGAGTGGGGTGGCAATCTCAGCAAATCCTTTTACGAATCTTCTGTAATAGGAGGCGAGTCTTGCTTGTTGCGTGCTTTCCATCTACTGTGATGACGACCACATCGTAAAGCCCCTGAAAACTTATTGCCTTCACGACATCATTCTCTTTATAATAGTCCATGAGCCAGACCCAAGATTTTGGAGTTTGAGTACCAATTTGCAGAACAGATCCAACATGGATTTTTGGTCAGTCTGATGTCTGAGGTGTCTGAAATCATATGATGGACATTTCAATTGCGTAGCTTTATGCCCCTAATTAAGGTTCTTAAAATTGTTCATTGGAATTCCATTGCAATTCCATTACAGAGTTGTATTACAAATTCAAGCGTGTAGGTACAGCTAACTTTTTTCTGGTCGGTTTTAGGCCCTTAAAATGTATTACCAATAGATAGAAATATGGTACTTCTCAGGCCGATAAACCTGTTCAGTATTTGTTGTAAAAATGGCGTTTTCAGCGATTTTGATGCATTTTAGGCAAAATTTGGCATATATGTCGTTTCTGTGTTACAGTGATGTCATACAATGTTTAAAATATAGCTATCTGAATAAAAGGTACCATATTTCTATGTATTCGTAATACATTTATAGGGTCTAATACTGGCCAGAAAAAAGTTAACTGTACATGGACAGTTCAATTTGTAATACATGCCTGTATAAGTACTGCAATGGAATTCCAATGAACGATTCTAAGAATCTTAATTAGGGGTATAAAGCTACACATTAAAATGTCCATCATGTGATTTCAGACACCTCAGACATCAGACTGACCAAAAATCCATGTTTGATCTGTTCTGCAAATTGGTACTCAAAATCGGNGGGATTTGGCTGAAGGGGGGGGGGGAAATATAGGGTGTGGGATTTCCCCAGTTTACAGAAAAAGCATCAATTGCGATCGCAAATGGGTCAGGCATCCAGGCAATGTACTTTTTTAATTGGGTATTTACCCTGGAGGCAAATAAGTCTATGTCAACTGGAATGTCTGGGAAACTTTTTACGACCATCTGGAACACATTACTGTCCAGTTTCCATTCGGTTTCATGCCGGAAATGTCTACTTCTCTTATCGGCCTCGTTATTGTATACCCCTGGGATATGCTGAATTGCAAGAGTGTTCCCTCTCGCAATAGCCCAGTGCCAGATGGCTCTTAACTCTGTTGCACTCTGGTGACCTGCTGCCACCCATCTCACGCACATATGCCACCGTGGTCTGGTTATCTGACATTATCTTGATGTGTTTATTGGCACAGGGCCTTGAGCCCAAATTCCACCGCCATCAGCTCTTTTACATTGATGTGACACTGTTTTTCTGACTCAAGCCACACACCACCGCCAGATACTCTAGTTTCAAGTTCGGCATAACCGTAACCTTTGTCTGACGCATCAGTGTGTATTGTCATGTCCACCTTCTTTTCTAAGAGAGATTTTTTCTGTGTACAGAGGTTGGCAATCCACCACCGGAGATCATCATGACCCCCTCCAGATAGTGCCATCCTGCCCTCAAAATTACCAGCGCACGCTTTTAACGCTACTATCTTCTCGTTTTCTAGTTGTCTATAAAACAAGGGCCCCAAGTAGGTGGCTGGAAATGTAGCGACAAGCATGCCAATAACTTTCGCCACACTTCTGATGGTGGGGCGAGGACAGGCCAGTAACCCTTCACAGGCTTCCACTACACTTTTTATCTTCTTCTGGGTCAATGATATTGACATGTCAATGGAATCTAACAAGAAACCTAAACACCCAAGATCATGTTGCTGTGGGTGTAGAATGGTCTTTGTTTCATCAGGATGTACAATGAACCCAAGTTCTTCTAGCAACTCGTAGGTTGCTTTCACGTTGTCTTGACAAGTTTGAATCACATCCGTGCCCTGGAGGTATGCGTCATCGATATAAATCCGTTGAACATGACCGTTATGCACTAAATACCACCGGTTTTCAGTGCATAGCGGACAAAGAATCGCACTTTGCCTTTTATAGTATAGATGATAGTGTCAACAACCTGTTTCACAATAATCACATAAAAGGTATTCTTTATTAAATATCCAGGTGTTTGATAGGTTTGCATATTATTATTCGACAGCCAGCAGGCTACCTAATTGTCTACCAGGTATTAATTACCTATTCATTTATTCATTGGTTTTTGCTGAATCGGTATTTAACCGCTCGTAAACAATCCCTGGCAAGTCTACCCGGAACGTTTGTGACGAAAGGTAAATATTGTTTTAGATTTCTATTCGATTATTGAATTCTGCCCCGACCCCCGATATTGGCGTTGATAGTAACCTCTGCCTCTTCGGTAATTGCCGCGGGTCCCGCTGAAACGGTTGTAGGCCTACCCCGCGGAACCTCCCGCCGTTTTTTGAGTGGTACCGGTATTGGTTCTGTCCGTACCCGTGGTACCGTCCCGTGTCTTTTCCAACTTTGTTCACCTGTCTTATATCCTTGAGGGTCTTTGAGAGGTCATCCCCAAATAAATTCTCAGTAACCGGAAGATCAGCAGCACACAAGGCTGCGTACTCCTTTTTTAGAGCGGGTTTCATTGATTCCCTACGTTTCAGGGAAAGTTCCAACACCGTGTGGCCAATCAGGGCCACAGCATCGGCTTACTGTATTTTGCGTAATATTACGCCGATTTAGCGTAATATTACGCCAAGGGAGAATTCATTATTTTGCTAGCATAGAAAGTAGTTCTTGAAAACTCCCGCAGTGATCCCATAACTCATAGAGTTATCCGCGACCACGTGGCTTACGAAGTGAGCAGCGTTACAGGCCTCAATGGTAGGCCTAGAGCTCAATGGTAGGCCTATGATTACTTGTGTCTGTAAAAAGGAAAATGTAGGCCTAAATTTAAAAGAAATTAAGAACGGAACAAATTGTAGGCCTTGGCTAGTCCACGAGCTCGAATTTAGGACTCAAAACAAACTTCCGATTCAGCAACAGTAGGACCTAGGCCTACGTCCGGATTGTACGCTTACCGGATCAGCCCTCCTCGGCGTCAAGGCCGAAAATGGGCAGGGGCGTCACGTAGGCCTATTTAGGAAAAAACAACGTATACGGCTCCTACCGATAGACCTACTGAGTGTCAGCTATCTTACCCCATCTGTGGTTCTTGCAACAAAAACTGCAGAAGAGAGCTCTCACTTAGGGCGATCGCCACATTTTGCCTTGAGACCCCAAGATCTACGGCCCCACCAAGTGATTTGAGCACCGCCCCCAAAAACACACTGCATGAATTCTCTGCCGGTATCACTATATTTACATAGGCCTACCTCTTATGCCTCCCGCTCATTGCATCATCGATCGATGGGCCTGTGCGATTAGGTCTACCCATAAAATAATATATACGCATGACGTCATGACGCTACCTGTAGACACAAACATAGGCCTATTCGCCCGGCAGCACTCGGAAAAAGTAAAAGCCCCACTCACACCAGACGTCGTCATAAGAAATCAATATTACTCAGCGACGTACAAGAGCGGACGACGTCATCACGACACTGCGCGTGGCGAGTGGGGCTTTTAAAATTTTTCGGGTTTTCCCGGCGATGTTTCACTTTTGCCACTTGTTTCAGGATTGCCTCGCCAAAGTCAGTATTACCGCATTCACATCAATTTTTGTCTGTTTTGGAGGTGGGTACATGCTATACAAACAAAATAAGGATTACCTAGGTGGGCAGCTGAATACTGTACCTTCAACAAAGGTGGTTTATCAAGGCAATTTTGCATCGAATCGAGAAAAATATGCTCGATTTTACAGACATTAGCAATAGTGAACACTCCCTCAGCGGAACTAACTGACCTCGTCCCCGAGGTGCCGCACATGCATTAGGTGTATGTTTCTGCATAGGCATCGAAAAAGGTACCATGTTTCCCGGTTTTCCCCGCAGCATTACGCCAGGCGTAATGATTACGCAAAATACAGTAAGCCCACAGCATCTGTAGTTTGTGTCAGAATTGCCTTAAAATCAGGCTGTTTTCCATCTTTCTTGGATAGAAGAATAGCCACTGAGACTAGGGCCACCGCCGTGGCTGCCTTACAAAGTGTGGTTTGCATGTTAGCCATGCGCATATCCTGCTTTTTCTGGAAAGCATTTAGCTGTCTCCACACTTCCGTATTCACCCGTGGTGCCTTCAGTTTCTTACAATTCTTTGGCCGATGGTACACTTTCTGTTTCTCTTTGCGCACATCAGCGCCAAGCTTCTTCTCGAGGCGGTTATTAATGATCGAAGCCAGTTTTTCACTAATATCGGCTCCACACTCCTCATCATCCTCAAGGGCAGCGTTAAGCTCGTCGAGGATCGTATCCTCGTCAGTCTTACCAGGAGCATCTCCGGAGGTGCTAGGTTTTTCGGATGCCTCCATCATTCAGCAGGTCAGATACATCAATGATGGCATCATCATCACCATCCTGCTGTTGGTCCTCGCAGCCATCATCATAGTAACCATCATACATGTCATAAGACCCGTGGTCTGATGGCCCTGCAGGAGGGTCGGATCGTTTTCGTTTTCGATTCGTACTGCCACCCCTGGCACTACCAGTGGCCGTGTTATCTGCCACTGTCTTCCATGCTTGTCCCATCGTCGTCATGGCTGACGCGATGTCAGCTAGGGAAGTCTGGATAAGTGACATATTATTGTCACTTTTAGGAGGCTGCCGTGCAGCCTTCTCGGTCCCTACCTGGACCTCTTCGTCCAGGAGGGCCTCAACAGCAGCATCATCCGATGCCATAGTTATAACTTATATAAGCAATCCAAAAAGAAAATATTACACACTTGATAAATCCAAAGCAAAGCGGAGTGAATTAGACACACGACTGATCGGGAGGAGAGCCAACGGCACACTGAGGAGCTAGTCAGCGTGTGCTATCTCATGGGATTCTGGAATGACCCAGATTGATTAGATGAGATAGAATCATTGGTTTTTGCTGAATCGGTATTTAACAATCCCTGGCAAGTCAACCCGGAACGTTTGTGACGAAAGGTAAATATTTTTTTTAGATTTCTATTCGATTATTGAATATTCTAGGCCTAATATCAGCAATCATTAACGTAACGTCATACTTGGGGAGCGCGGTGGCATAATGGTTAGGGCTGTGGACTCATGATCGGAAGATCGTGGGTTCGATCCCCGGCCGTGTCACTCTGTAACTCTCAACTGGCCTGAAATGTCCATCGTGTGCGCTATATTGTGGCTGCCCGTTGGTTTCTACAGAAAGGTTTCTGAATCATAGGCTGGGGTAATAATACTGTTAGGCGCAGTGATATATATATGAACTGCGCCATATAAATACCGGTATTATTATTATTATTATTACTTGGCTCTTTTGGAATCTCTGGTTGTTTTAAAAGAGCTATAGACAAGGCGGCTGCCTGTAGGCCTACAATTTTTGGTTCATAAGGTGACCCTTGTTTTCAACACTGCCTGGCGTGTATGTGTATGTCTGGCAATATTTTCAGCTATATCTCAGTTGTTGAAGGAGCATTAGGTTTGAAATTTGGCGGACTGTAGGCCTAGTCATATTCTAGTATGATTGTTTTGTTTGTGTTCGAATTTTCGAACAGAAATGCAGAAATTTTTTTTTGGGGGGGGGGGCGGGTGGAGGCCCCATATCGGTTTCTAAAGGCGATAAAATTCTTAAATGATGGCAAAATATGATATTCATTTTATAGTAGAATTTATAATTCCGAATGATTTTGCCTTTGTGTGATGAGTTGAGGGTTGAGGTGGAATTGTGTGCGCCAATGTCCAGGTTATCCTGCAACAGGGTACCTGTTTGGCGCGTAGGACTATTACTTTATTCCCGGAAATAAGTGAAGCGGTTAATTGTTGTCTATACGTATACGCAGTGTGCAGGAACATGTAGTAGGCCTATATCGGGTGATTCAAAAAAACGTTCCGAACTTTAATGGTTAATACATTTCTTAACAATAAACGTATGACAGTGCTACTTGGCAGGGACCAAGAAACACGCAATCTGAGGTAATTTGCCAAATCTCATTCATCTACCTAGCAAACTTGACAAAAACTATGACAAAAAGTATACCACTGACAGTGCAAGTCACCTGCAAATGATAATGATACATGGCAAGCAAACGTCGTCAGGGGCACTTGTTGCCGGTATAGAGTATTTTTGTGCTCCTCATGATGTCTTGACACGGTTACAGGATAACTCGCCCCTGGATAATTTGCCCCCCGGATAATTCGCCCCCGGTTAACTCGCCCCTGGATAACTTGCCCCTGGATAATGGCAAATCCCCAAATCCCCAAATTTTGTTAAGTTGAATTGGGTATCTTGCTTGTTTAACAATAAAATGGTTTTCGGCGCTGCAGACAAGAGGTTTTTCCACAAAACACGATTTGATTAAGTTAATCAATTCATTTTTGTAAGAAAATGATGATCAGGGGCGGGTAGGTATCGTACGGAGGGGGCAGGGCAGGCCACATGTCCTACGGGAATTTATAAAGCTATAGCTTCATGGAAAACGTGTGTGAGGGTCGTTTTTAACAAAATGGAGGACAAATCTATCACCTCTTTAAATGACTTTTTTCAATTTATTTTGGATATTGCCGTTTTCAGACAGTATGGTACTTTTTGTCATGATTCAGGAAGTTTGCCAGATAAGTTTGCTAGATTTGGCGAATTATCTCAGATTGTGTGTTTCTTGATCCCAACCAAGTGGCAATGTCACACGTCAGTTACAAAGAAATTTATTACCGCTTAAATTTCGGAACGTTTTTTCTGAATCACCCAAATATATCGAGTAAATCACCGTAATGCAACCTCGTTCCCAGGGCTTAACGTTGGCTTGTTAAGCCCTGGCTTCAGAACAGAATACCTCGGCTGTGATTGGCTATCGGCGTGACGTCATACCCAATTTGAAATTTGAAATACCCAGGAAAATGGATTAAAATATGGTTTATTTTATTTTATTTTTCATATCATAGCAAACATTATTCTTTCTGATGACAGACATAAATGTTCATAATACAGTTTAATGAAAATATATTTTTTGCAATCATCACTGTAACCGAGGTTGATACTATACTATACTATACTATACTTGAAATAAGCGTTGGGCACGAGGTTCCAAGAATCTTGGACGTGAATCCAGGGTCTAACGACCGAAGCCGAAAAATGACCTCGTCTCTAGGCAAAAGCAGATTAAGAAATTTCGAGTTAGATCCTGGAGACAAGGTTGACCGTAATGTTGTTGCACTAATGGGGAGGTAGCCACTCTTTTTCTACCATTTGATGGCGCTGCGACCGTATCAACTTTTCCACTGTGACGTTGTACGGAATGCCAACGTCACACTGCCGTGACGTCGTGGCTTCATGCTCGCGCCTCGTATTGCCACGGAGACGACGTCCTGATGACAATGAAAAGGCCTGATACGGTCGCAGCGACACCTTTCCGTGGAGAAGTGGCGATGCCCTCATTACGCTTATAGCCTCACGTGCTCTCTCCCGTGTGGATAGGACCGTTTATCACTGATTTATGCAATGCCAGTGTGTTGTATGCCAATACACGGCTGCTGAAGTCTGGGCCGGGAATGAGAGGCTGAGTGCCACCCCTGAAGTCACCTTCTGAATCATGTTGCCGCCAGGCTTGTGAATGAATTATTTTCATACCGGGTTTTGCCCGATTCACTCTTCGATCGCGCGTTTATTCACATTAGCATAACCAGAGCTTCGCACTCACCAGGAAACTTTCATTGTGAGGTTGAAAATTGGAAACCAATAAAATCGGATAACCTTCGCTAAAGATGAACTTTTAGGGCTGCTTTCCATTGGCGCGTTTCCGTCCGCGAAAACGCTCGAAAGCATTGTTGGTGTCCGCTTCGTTGGTCACGGCGCGAAACGCGCTAATGGAAAGCAGGCCTTGGAGAATAACCCTAATGAGCCGCTTAAAAGTAGATATCCAATTGCTGGGGGCGAAAAGATTCATTAATTAACCTATTAAACATTGCGTTTATGATCATGTGCATTCGCGATATCCAATAATTAGCAGAATAGCACAGGCTCGAAGAGCCTATTATTGTAAGACGTAGGGGTTTGAGATTGTTTGGTTTCAATCAAAATCACAAATGAATTCGTCGTTCTTTGTGTAAAATGATACGTGGTATGAAGGTTACAATAAACTAGCCGCTTTTTGACAGAAGGTATGAATTATTATTAATGTAGATAATTGTTATGAAAGGTCTCGTATAAACTCAACATGCCTACCTTGCCGCCTTTCTGACCACGACCACGTGGACCAACAATGCTGGCAAAAATATACGTCAAGTTAATGGCCTGCTGGATATAGCACTACCTAGATTCTGCGAGTAGTGCCATACTTCTCTGGTGGCAAACCAATGAACTATCTTGGTATTGGGTGTTTCAGAATTTCTACATGAAGTGGCCCATCTTAAGTAATAAACTTGGTGTAATAGATTACCGGTACCTCGGGTTATAGAAAAGATGTCGAGTTTCAATTTTGTGTGTGCATTATGTTTTGCTTAGGTATCCCTTCACCTTAAGAATGTTTTCTTTTTACGATGTCTTATATATTTCAGTTAAAAACGAACCATGAGGACCTTTCTCGTAGTGCTCCTTGTTGCAGCTGTTGTCTGTGTGGTGGTGTCAGGTACGTCAGGTTTTTTCAGGCGTTGTAGTTTGTAAGAGGCATTCAGTTCTGATGAATGTACAAAAAATGGGGGTCATTTATGACATAGAGAAACGCTGCAAATATCAACTGACTTGTCCTCGAAATTAAAAACGATCTTTGTGTTATTGCTCTGCCAGGCTTACACCTCTCTTTCCACAATGGCTGAGGTCAAATATTTGGCTTAGTCAGGTTTTAATGCCAAGTCTCAAGAAAGTTTTAGATTAAAACGAGTATTTGACCTCCCTCCAAGTTTTCTCTTAAAACCCGTTTAAACTGTCTTATGAAAGTCTGAAAACCCGAGTATTAAAATTTCAGTCAGACAAAACTTCGTTAATCCCAGCAGGAAGCTGAAGTTCAATTGTACTGGGAAATGAATTGGGTGAGGCTTTAGCCTAGTCCCAAGGGAAAAACTTGCAAAGGTCAAATGTTCGGATTAAGGTTGTAGCTATGGATTACGGACGGCGGACGGCGGATGGCGGATCTCTGAAGGCGGAATATGTGGTTGTGTATGGGCAGTTATATCCGCAAAAAGTAGATGTTGGCAAAACAGAGACGTAGGTGAGACTACCTATATTCCCGTAGGTAAATAGGTAGTAAGCTTGTCCCCAGTTTTACCCACGGTTCCAGGTAAACATTATCTCCAATAATAAGGAAGGCGCCTGAGAATACCCACGGATAGGTAATATTGTCCGGCGCTTTTGAGCAAATATTACCCTTTTCTGTGGTAAAATCGAAATTGCCGATGGCATTGGTAAAATTTACCCGCGGGGACTATTCCATTTTTTACAGTGTAGAGAAGGTGACTACAATAACGTGGATCCTTGTTTTCCAGATTCCTTAAAATCTATATGGCCGCCAAATGTAAATAAAATCGGCTATCAATTCGCTTTAATCTCCTTGAAGCCTAGCTTTACATAACCACATTGGTGAGACGTCCCATGTCGTTTTTCCCATATAAATGAAACGCGATCCCTATCCTGAGGTAGTTGTCGAACATGACCCTTGTAGGATTGCGTATCATTCCCTACTACGGGCCCTTTTGTTAGATTGTACTTTATAACTTGCCGGGAACGTGTGTAACAAGAGGACATTGTAAATGTCATATGGTTCCCTTGGGTTCATGAGATAAGAATGGAACTTGTCATATGTTAGATCATCAAGGTCACTGGATAATGGAAATGGGCATCTTGTGGGTGACATCATACCTCTGCCTCTACCACAGGCAGAGATATTTCAAATTATCAACTTTGACCTTGACCTTGACTTCTGATCATCAAGGTCATTGCATAATCAAGGTCATTGCATAATCGAAATGGGCATTCTCAATAACCTAAGTATGGGCAATATCATACCTCTAACTCTACCACAGGCAGAGCGATTTCAAGTTAATAAATTATCAAATTTTCAAGTTTGCTCTTGACCTTGACCTCTGATTATCAAGGTCACTGCATAATTGAAATGGGCATCATCAATAGCAGTAAGCAAAGTATGGGTGATGTCATGCCTCTACATGTTGAAAATGATTATTAGCTCATTGTATTGCCCAGGTTGACAAACGTAGGGGTAGGATATGTTGCCAGAGCTGCTGTTGAAGGAGATAAGATATGGAGGCGTGACACACGCACACACACACTGACAATACGACCAAAAACAATATGGCTCCCGATCTTCATGATCGGGAACCATAATTATAAAATCTAGGCACGACGATCTTCCCGGCCGCAGCCACTAAACAGATCGGATACAGTATTCTTGATAATAACTATTGTAGCTATAGTATAGGGGTTATTATTATCACCGCCGTGGGGATTCAGGGAAACAAAATAATATTACATAGAAAAATAATATCACGTGAAAGCCATATCCACAACTTTTTTTCTCCACAGATGAAATCGACAGGGAGGTCAGATGTAAGTATCGTCATTTCCTAATCGAGATATAGGGCCGTATTGACGAAGCGCGATTAGGCCAACGCTAGTCTGGTTTCCTGACCTGCTGTATGATGGCTCTGACTGATGGTGCGATACAGAGGTCAGGTAAACGCCGCCGTCAATACTGATCTAAAAATAGAACATTAGCCATGCGCTGACTATTATGGGATATGGGTGTCCGGTAAACGAGTTGTACATTGTGTGTGAAAACTGTCAAAATGCCGGGTGTTCTGAATGTTTTAGGTGTTCCAGTATCAGCTCTGCCTCTGCATCGTCCTGTACAGGTATGGCAAGAGAAATAATCCCTAAGTTGTAGGGTCAAAAGGCTGCACAATCGGCTTCATGTTCGATGTAGCGAAATCGTGTTACTGTGGCCGTTACTAAGTGACGTCACAGCAAAATTGTCAGGATCCTGACAATTTTAGATCACGTGATCAGTATAACGGTGGCGTTGACCTGACCTCTGTATCGCACCATCAGTCAGCGCCACCATATAGCAGGTCAGGGAACCAGACTAGGCCAGCAAGCGTGTCAAACTCCTCACAGCGCCACCTCTCTCCATTCTTCCGATATAGTGACACTGCACCCAAACCGGTACTATTTGCGCGGAGGATTGAGCAGACGACGTCAACAAAACACACTGAAATAAGGGTTTTCTGTACATGTCAACAACTGAATCGACATGCGTTAGCCCTCTTAGACTAATAACTTCTATAACAACAGATAAAAATGTGATTTAGAGGTTGAAAACGAATGTTTTATCGAGTCACCTTTACCCCGTGCATCGCTGTGTACAAAAATGTACAGACTACAGCTCGATTAAATGTTTGAATTCGCGCTTATTCGGGCCTAATAAACTTACCTGCGTCATCCATTCATCCACGTGTGTTTCGAATATAGTATCCATTTAGATTGTACAAGACAAATCCTCCTGATTAATGAAAATCGCACGAAATGATGGTTGAAGCGAGGGCACACATGATGTTTACAATACACCCTCAGCGTCCTCTATCGGCGAGCGCCCCTATACATTCAGAGTACTCAGTCAGGCTGTTCATTCGGTATTTCGCTCCCGTGCGGAATGGTCTCGGTTTGGAACCTCGCTTGCAGTGTATTTTCTATTAGTCAGGGAGCCCAGAGAGGTTTAATCAGCATCTCAAGTACAAAAACTTTTGGGGGTTTGGGGGTTAGGTTGCACCCCTCTGACCACAAAAACCCAATTCTTAAGTTCCGCATATGGTGCGTTTAGAAGATACAGCCGTTTGAATTTTGGGTACTGGCTTTATCATTGGAGCAAAATCAGAGCATTGTACAGGGGCTTGGAAACTGATGTACAGCTAACTTTTAAACGGTTGGCTTAAGACCCTATAAATGTATTACCAACAGATAGAAACATGGGCACACTGAGACAGAAAAACGTGTTCTTATGTAGTTTATCATCCTTGAAATGACGCATTTACACCTTTTTGCGAATTTCGGCGCCATACATACTTTTTGTTGAATTTCTCATCAGATAGCAAATACAAATATGTAAAAACAAATAAGAACATGCTAATCTGATTCAGAGGGCCCATGTTTCTATCTGTTGGCAATACATTTATAGGGTCTTAAGCCAACCGTTTAAAAGTTAGCTGTACATCACTTTCCAAGTC
>NMRB01000035.1:917369-927565 GCA_002633025.1 Notospermus geniculatus
TATGAATTTACACGCGCGTTGACCTAAACGCGCTTCGTAAATACGGCCCATACTGTTTTTTCTCCAGTTTATTTTTAGAGACGATAATGACTTACCGAAATATCATAGAAGTTATCCCAGAAAGGTTGATAAGATTTCATTCCCCCATATGTATAGTATTAACCCTCTCCCCCAGAACAGACGAATACCCTGGTTGGGGTTGTATTATATCAGTTTGTGTGTCGATTTTTGTGCCTTACTTTGTGGATCTCCCCCCAGAACCTTGTCATACGTATCACCTGGGCCTTAAACAACGCTAAGTCACTCCTGCTGAATGAAGTCCTATCATTAAGTGTAGCAAGACCCATCTCAATAGTCTTACTACTACTTCAAGCGATGCATGAACTTCAGTCAATAGGACACATGGCACACGGTTGGGCGATTTTGACACGAAATAATTTGCGTGTAGATTGTGAGAGGTTTAATATCCAATCCATATCCAATGGATGTCCAAAAGATGTCCCTCGTTCGGACTACTCGCAGGGTACTATGGACGCCTCGTTTAAACATGGGCCAATGAACCATCTTTTTTTGAAGATGGGGATTTGGCCTAGTGGTTTAAGGCGTGCTGCCCCTTAGTGCTGGCGATTGATGCAATGTCTTTCACCTTAGAAACTCGATTTCTATTTGATATTCATTTATTATTACAGTGGAACCTCGGTAAGTGGACCACCCACGGGACTGGAGCAAGTGGTCCACTTAGGTGAGGTGGTCCCGTTACCGAAATTGTCAGACTCGGACCAAATGTGAAATATGACAGTGTATCCCTGCCAAAACTTAAAGAACACTGTTTAAACTATATCATCTTCTCACATGTCATGAAATACTAAGATTAAAGGGAAGCGCTTAAATTGACCCCACCCTCTCACACTTTGGATGTGATGGAATAAGAGTGTTAGAGCCCTCTGTACAATTCCATCACAGTAACACCTCCAAACTGTTAATGATTCACGCCAATTAACCGCATTGTGTTCTTTCATGTGTGAATTTTGTTCGGACTACTCGCAGGGTACTATGGACGCCTCGTTTAAACATGGGCCATTGAACCATCTTTTTTTGAAGATGGGGATTTGGCCTAGTGGTTTAAGGCGTGCTGCCCCTTAGTGCTGGCGATTGATGCAATGTCTTTCACCTTAGAAACTCGATTTCTATTTCATATTCATTTATTATTATGTACTTCTATTATCAATTCCTGCAGGTCGCCCAGGAAGCCCGGATTCCAGGTGCCGACGTAAGTTGAGTTAGAGAGTTGAGCTAAAAACTGAGTCAGTTTTACAATCATGTTCTGCCAATGAGTTCAGAAGGAATATTATATATAGCACTCATTGATCCGTTTATCGCTGTGACATCCCGAAATCCGATGTTATTATCTTCCAAAGGTAAATGTAACTAATGTCGCGACCAGTGGTCAGTGAGGGCATGGGTGATTGAAGTAAAGCAGGCCTCAGACGGCTTTTTGAAGGCGGTTCAGCAGGGTCAAAACTGTGCCGAACCGCCAAAAATGACGGCGGTTTGGTTTGGCACAAGTAGACTAGGCTAGGTGAAAACACGGTGTGAATAAGGTAGTGATGCCGTTGTCATCAAGAGAGACATGCGGTACAACTGCGGTCAAACGTGGTGTTAACACGGTCATGTACGGTCCATATGCGGTCTAGGGGATACTGTGAGGTGGCCACAAGATGTTGGGGGCAACAACACGGCAGCAATTTTTTCAGCGGTTCTGAAGGTTTGTGCAAGTTCAGAACAGGTAACGAGGCAGCGAGTAGGTGATTGCTGGTTATGAAGGTTTGTGCAAGTTCAGAACAGGTAACGAGGCAGCGAGTAGGTGATTGCCGGTTTTCAGAACCGCCGTGAAAATCTTATGGTTTGAAAGACGAGGTGGCGGTCAGTGGCAAACACCCTCACGGTGTCCAGTGAAGTGGTATAGATTTAGGCCAATACGGTGTGTAGATGTGGGTGGTACCGGAAGGGAAGATGAAGATGAAGCAGGTAGAAGGTTGATGCATTGTGAAGATTTGCACTAAATAATGTGTTGCAGGGAGCAAATCGCATCTACAGAAAACAAGTGCCAAATTCTGAAATATAGATGAAAAAGAGAAACATGAATTATTAGACTGCTATAGTTGTACCTGAGGTTTGCGACGTGCATTCTGCAGATCAGCTGCGAGCAGCCCATCTTCAGAATGCACTTTTAGGCCTAGATGTCTACATACTCTCTATCCGGAACTTTAAGACCAGACAATGAGGAACTTCTAGGCCCGCGCCAGTGGCATTCACCCTAGTAAATAGCTTACGGCCGTTTATGTCCATCGTAACGGCACAAACCCTCTTTGTTCTGTGAACAATGCGACTGATTTTGTGATTTGAATCATTTTTCCATACGATTGCGACCCCGCCGTACGGTCTACCGCGTAAAAATTTAGATTCATTCATACCTGAGGTACCATACACTGTAGCATTACTTACCAGGCTACATATCTCGCTATCGAACAACCAGTGTTCTTGAACAAGCACGAAGTCATATTCATTCACGAGACCAGTTATATATTCTCGCCTCCCAGGACCATGACCTTGAGAATTATATGAGACAACAGATAACCTTTCATGTGTTACCATAAAAACGTTGAATATGAAAAGCAATAGTGACACATATACACGTACATTTGACAGAACACGCATGATTTACTGTCCCTGAAAGCCCTCTTGACGTCTTGGGTGGACATATTTACGGACCCCGACACCACTAGGCCAAATGGACGGCTCGAACAAACCAGCAAATTCCGATTTGGACACTGTCAACTTAAAAAGACTTATAAGTAGCCTCTGGATGCGACACACATTCTACACCACGCACAGTAAACCCTTTACCTGCGACATAATGTTCAAGTTTCTTCACAGTCGTCTCCGAGTCAAGACGAAACACAAACAGGGTCTCTTACAGGCTCAGGAGCCCCTTTGATCACACAGTTCTCGATATTGGATTGTCCCATGATAACTCGTTTCCTCCTCATCTCCTGCTTTCGCATACTCTTGACCTCATGTGCAGGAGGCCGAAAACCTTCCTCGTCGACACTTGTATAGGTATCAAAGGGATCTGTTACTGCCCCTTAACCGTAACACCTGCGGTGGCACTAGAAGGTTAGTCTTAGAGGCAGCGATGTTCGCCGCACCACCTCTGCCACGCCCTCTACCAATTCTTCCACCTGTACCACGTGTTGCAGTCGTAGGGTTACAACTACCACTTAGTCGTCGCTTTGCTACATCAGCGAAACTTTCGCCCCGTTTTTCCTCACTGTCAGGTTCGGATGGCTTATCCCAGACGTCCTCGTTCCACTCACACAACGACATGTTGCCCCAGGACGATGCACGAGTATTCATCTGCTGTACTACCTCATTGCTTTTTTGACCATTCGTCCCATTGGTTCTGCTCTGCGAATCAGTCCCACTGTTAGTAAGCGCATGAATATCATCTGTGTTTTTAACGACCGTCTCCTCGACTAATCGAACTCTTTCCTCTATCTTCGCTAGTCTATCCACCAGCGAAATCGAATTCAATTCTTCCGGGACGGATCTCGGAATTTTCCCCAAGCTTAATGCAGATAAGACAATGTCCGGTAGCTTATCGACTTTGTCTAATTTCTGAATTGCGGTAACTATATCACCAACATTTGCTTCTTCTTCAGTCCTTATGTTCGTCGATTTGCGTGACGTGTTTTTACCAATGGTATCATTGCATGTATTGTTCCATAATATATTTTTTGAAGAAACGATCTGGTCCTTGGTGAAAAACCCAAGTACGACACGCTTGACGTTCTCCACAGTACTCGATTGCAAAGAGAAAACGACATACGCCAAAAGAGGGTCATTAATCGTACTTTGCGACTCACAGTCAACATGTATGTCACTTTGACAAGACGTATCATTCTGACCAAAATCTGGTCTGGAAGTTTTACATCCAGGGCTCTCTTTTTCTTCACCAGGGGAGAGTTGATCGTGCCTTCTCTTGTTATCAGCCAAAGCAGGCGACGCTCACGCGTGTAATTCGTACTTATCCTTGTATTGGGTCACAGTGTTATTTTCGGGCATTGTGTCTTGATCCTCAATCACTTTTCCCCAATTGTTCAGTACTGGGCTGTAATGAGTATGTACTTACATGTGCATGCAAATGTTTACACGTACATAAACCGTCACTCATTCGGATTTGGAATTACAAAACTCTCTCCTAGCGTCAAAGTATCGATGACCAAAGTCTCACAATTTACCAAAACGATATCCAATATGATTCACTCGCCGAGTAGTCTAATTCAAAAAACGGAAAAACCTTTAGAAATGACTTAAATTTACTATTTTCCTATATCCTGCAGACCGACCATGTCGCGTCATGGGGGATCATGCGCCATATTGACTAAAAAAAGCCTATTGTACAATTTGGTCAATCAACCCCAAGCTCTACTCGACGGCGCTGAAGTGAATTGTTGATGAACATGAATTGACTGGCTGGGGCGGAGCACTCTGGTCTTAAAGTTCCGGATAGAGAGTATGTAGGCCTAGGCCAATGCGCATGCATGCAACATGCACACGTAATTGGCCCATTTGTGGTTTGTGGTTAGGTTCCATTGCAAGGTAAAATGAGTGCAAAAATGACTGGACATTCTGAGTTAGCACTTTAAACAAATGGAAAATGCGGTGGAGCCAAATACATGAAATAAAATAAATAAATAAGTAAGTAAATAAATAAGCAAGCAAGCAGGCAGGCAGGCATGCAGGCAGGCAAGCAAGCAAGCAAGCAAGCAAGCAAACAAACAAATAAATCGGTTTCAGTTACCTTGTTTTCTCTCAGAGATACAGTGGTGTGAATTAATATTCGAACAGAGGAAATTGAGCTTTTCATTAAAGGCAAAGTTTGTCACTTCGGTATTCCAAAATTATTTGGAGTCGGTCCTAGAATGCACTCCTCTAGTCTGATATGTTTTCGCTGAATTCAGATACTGCATATCACGAGAATGGTGAAATATCGAAATTTGACTATTTCATGAGATTTGCTATTATCAACATTTTGTCCGGATATTTTGTGGACTTTTTTCTCTTGCAATAACATGTTGAATAGGGGTATAATCTGGTGCTGTTTGAATGTTGGTATTGATTCGCACATAGCAGATATTCAACTTATCATTTTGGTGAGATTTCCCACGATTTTGATATTTTGCAATACTTATGAAGTGACTTAATCAAAAGTGTTTTTTGCTGGAATTGATGTAGGATATCATTGTCTATCTGATCCAACTTCATCTTACAGTTGCGAGCGATACAAAGATTCTGCCTTTAATGAAAAGCTGAACTCCCTCTGTTCTAACATTAATTCACACCACTGTATTTTGAAAAACACGGCGTGTATTTATTATTTGGAAGACTGTGGTAACGATACCCAAGGAACTATTATCTTTTTACAGGCAAGAGAGAAGTTCGTGGTAAGCAGCATATTTTGTATCTTTCATTTCTAGTTTTCTGTGAACATTTCAATATTACAACTATGTTTTAACCTTGACCTCTTACCTTCAATATCATTGCATAAACGAAAGAAGCTTCCAGCTGGATAATCGAGGTGTACGAGTTGGATTTATGATGCTCACTGCACCTCTGTTACAATTATTAGGACGGCCAAATTAGGTCGGTTTGAACTTGACCTTGACATCAAGCTATCAAGATCATTACAAAATCTGAAAGAACATACACTGTAAAAATCGTCTGGTCCCATGGGTACAAATACTCATTTCGCCGTGACGAAAAAAAATTACAAGACAAAAAATTGTATGCCGGACTGACACAAAAAGTCGGGAGGTGCAAAACGTATCACGCTGGAATTAAAACACCACGTATTTCATTAACCGCCGAATGGAATTTTCTGAAATTTTACCTGCAACAAAAAGAGTATCTTCTTAGTTTATTGTACAAATTTCAATTTTGTACTTTAAAGGGACTCTAGAGGGAACTCGCGGATACCACGGATATTCGTCAGTTCAATATCTCAATCATAGGTGGCAGGTCGCAATAATAGTTTATCAATTTGTCGATAGATGGCGCGAGTATGAAAGTATCAGTACGCATGCGCAGGTACAAGGCAGAATCGCGGGAAATTCTATAAATAGCTCTGGGGGAACACATGATCACGTCAGACATGGAATTCCGAGCGTTAAAAATAGACACAAGTTAATGAGGGGCTCAGAAAAGGTCAATACCAGCCAATCTCTTAACATTACATAATATCAATTGGGAAGTGTGGTAGTGCTGGCGATTTAGCGATGTTTATAATAAGGAATTAAACCTTGTCTATACTTGTCATTGCATGGTTGAATGGCAAGGTTGATGTAATTCGACCGTTGTGGTGTTTTTATGTGTGTCTGAACGGAGGGCATTACGATTTCTTGCCTTAGGAGCAAAATGCCGTTCATACCCCTATCTGCGGCGCAAATCGGGGTATAATTAACGGCGGATAAGTGGGCTGGGTTGTTTACATAGTCAACACAAAGTGCTCTCTCTTTAACTTGGCTAAAAGCAACAAATCATGAAAATAAAATCGGGGCACTTCTCAAAGTCATACAGTCGAACTGCAAATTCTTTTCTATATCGAATACTTCTTTTAAATTTTAAAATACGCCAAGAAATAATGATTTTGGAGAGGTAAATTTGCGACAGGAATAACGCAACGGCTGTTGAGCCATTCATTTCCATCCCCACTCTGTATTCACGTCTATCATACTGAACATTGTGTGATGTTGAATCCCCTTTACACCACGAAATTTGCGCGGTGTTCGGTCTGCATGGACTGGGCATGGTTCGGTGCAAACGATGCCGTTCTATGGTGTTGCTCAAATTCCCGCCAATGAACACCCCTCTGGGCGATGTCCCAAATTCAGCCCTTCAAGAACACAAAGAGTCCATGAAAAAACAAAGCTTTATCGTCAAGTTTTCCCCGAGAACTCGGTTAAAGCTGAACTGCATGAACAAAAACTGGAGATCCGAGCACTAAAAAAAGACCACCACGCCACGGTGGTGGTCAAGAGAAATGCAAACGACCATAAGGCACTTTCAAAACACCTCCGAAACATGATAGACTACCAGGCTATTTGGTGGCGCCACTGTATTCACCCTGAGTCAGTCAATAGAGCAACATCAAGACATGGCATCCAGTGACNAGAAGTGCTGGATTTAACACCTGGTAGGTGTTGTAGTAAGTACTATAAGTGTTGGACCCTACACTTGCAAGTGTTGGACCCTACACTTGCAAGTGTTGGAATTATAACACTTCAGCAGGTGTAGGAAAGTGTTACACTTCGTGGGGTGTTAAAGTAACACCCGGAGTGTTGTCCCTCCTCGAACACCTCAGAAGTGTTAAATTTGGCACTTGAAGTGTTATTTTTAACACTTGAGTTTTTAGAGTGTTCTGCAGATCGGCTGCGAACAGCCCATCTGCAGAATGCACTTTTAGGCCTAGATGTCTACATAGGCCTAGGCCTATGCGCAACATGCAGACGTAATTGGCCCATTTGTGGTTTGTGGTTAGGTTCCATTGCAAGGTGAAATGAGTGCAAAAATGACTGGACATTCTGAGAAGCACTTTAAACAAAGGGAAAATGCGGTGGAGCCAAATACATGAAATAAAATAAGTAAATAAGTAAATAAGTAAGCAATAAATAAGCAAGCAAGCAGGCATGCAGGCAGGCAGGCAAGCAAGCAAACAAACAAATAAATAAATCGGTTTCAGTTACCTTGTTTTCTCTCAGACATATTTTGAAAAACACGGTGTGTATTTATTTATTTGGAAGACTGTGGTAACGATACCCAAGGAACTATTATCTTTTTACAGGCAAGAGAGAAGTTCGTGGTAAGCAGCATATTTTGTATCTTTCATTTCTAGTTTTCTGTGAACATTTCAATATTACAATTATGTTTTAACCTTGACCTCTTACCTTCAATATCATTGCATAAACGAAAGAAGCTTCCAGCTGGATAATCGAGGTGTACGAGTTGGATTTATGATGCTCACAGCACTTCTGTTACAATTATTAGGACGGCCAAATTACGTCGGTTTGAACTTGACCTTGACATCAAGGTATCAAGATCATTACAAAATCTGAAAGAACATACACTGTAAAAATCGTCTGGCCCATGGGTACAAATACTCATTTCCCCACGACGAAAAAAAATTACAAGACAAAAAATTGTATGCCGGACTGACACAAAACGTATCACACTGAAATTAAAACACCACGTATTTCATTAACCGCCGAATGGAATTTTCTGAAATTTTACCTGCAAAAAAAGAGTATCTTCTTAGTTTATTGTACAAATTTCAATTTTGTACTTTAAATGGTTAGTGTGCTAGAGCAAAAATGGTTCAGATACCGAAAACTCCAATTCCCACACCTGCAGGTGTAGCGGCAGTGCAATTTTCGGTATCAGAGCCTGGTTTCGCTCTAGCGGAGTAGCCGCTCATGGTATGAATGTGAAATTTGTACCGTGGACGCAGAAAGTCCAATTGATAATACAGATGAAATTTCTGAAAAATCCGTGATATGGTTATGAAACATAAGAAGTGTTTAATTCGATGCGATCCCCGCATGACATTTATTTCACTCCGGTGTAACGTTTTTGAGCGTTCCCCATCTGCGAGTGTTCCCCTGCTGTCTGACGGAATAAGCTGCGACTCGACAATGGAGGACAGACAGAGAAACGTGCCGATTTATCTGCCAGTGTTTCCAGAACAATAGGGGGAACACTGACACAGGGAAACACTGAAAAACGTTACACCGGCATCAAATTGTTGGACATATAATTTTGATTTTTTCGTCGTGTCAAAACCGTTCAAGATTTAGTGCTGAAACTTTTACAATACACGGATAATATACATATATTTGCATGTTTCAAATATCAAAGGCCCAGCTTTTATAGTATTGAAATTATTGAAAAATCCTCAGGGGGCCATTTTTTGGGCCACCCGATACACTGTATCCGATGTGTTTAGTGGCCGCGGCCGGGAAGATCGTATAGTGCTTGTGTACGTGGCCTCTTGTTGGCCGTATAGATTTTAAGGAATGTGGAAAACAAGGATCCACAAGGAACCCTACGGAATTAACTCCAAATAACGCAAATGATATGATAAAACGACATTATTATAATTGTATATTCACTGTACAAAGAATCCGGCAAGAAAACGTCTATAATTTTTTTGCGATACATGTTCAAAATATGTACCATGGGGATAAGATTTCAGTCTGCAGGAGCACTTTTGATTTTTCACCAGCGGGAGGGATGTCACATTGACGGGGCTACTAGTAGGCTATCACGTGCATTCAAGTGCAGACCGGATTCCGTAGGGTTCCTTGCGGATCCTTGTTTTCCAGATTCCTTAAAATCTATATGGCCGCCGAATGTAAATAAAATCGGCTATCAATTCGCTTTAAGGGCGAGCTGTTGTGAATTTTTGAAATGTGGTCAGGCGTTGTAAATAAAAGATGTCAAAATACCATAAAAATACAAGTTGTATGACGGAAATGAAGGCACATGTGGGGTCTATAAGTCAAAAGGAATCGAATGAGACGCATCTTGGAACGCACTAATTAGCTAATAAGTTGAAACAAAAGACTAGTAATCGGTACACTTTCCCAGGAAATGTTACATTTTGAAGATCAAACGACATGTGGATCATAAGGTTCGGGGTTTTTTCTACTTAGTCCGCCCATTTCGATAGCAATATTTTCAACAGGTATAGAGTACTCGGCATGTGAATTCTATGAACACTGCCAGATTTTCCAAAACAGGGCGGCCATATTGGATTTGGATTTTACTTCCTGGTTGTCCTTTTTGAACTGAGCGTGTATGGTGTACATGAAGAGCATGTCAAGACACCCTCGCCACCCCAGGTTCTATGGGTTTGTGACATTATTGCCAAACCTTCAGTGTGTCATTTACATGCTTCTTCTCCAAGAAAATTGTACCTGTTTTTCGTGTTTGGTGAATTTCTTTGTTTATGATTATGTAATGTAATTAAGCTGTAATCCTTGGGACTTTCCTCATTTTCTGTGTCTATAAAGCACAGTGATCACATTGGACCATAAAAACAGTCAACTGGGGGTGTCTTTATTGCTTTTCTCAGAGGG
>NMRB01000036.1:0-11844 GCA_002633025.1 Notospermus geniculatus
GCTACCTCCAGAAATACATTTTTAAGGTAGTACAATCTCTAGAAATACATTTTTAAGGTAGTACTGTACGGTAGAAATACATTTTTAAGGTAGTGCAATCTCTATAAATACATTTTTAAGGAGTTCCTATCTCTATAAATACATTTTTGAGGAAGTACAATCTCTAGGAATACATTTTTAAGGAGTTGCTATCTCTAGAAATACATTTTTAAGGAGCTGCTATCTCTAGAAATATATTTTTAAAGAAGTGCTGTACTACGAAATACACTTTTAAGGAGCTGCTATCCCTAGAAATACATTTTTAAGGAGTTGCTACCTCTAGGAATCTCTGTAAATACATTTTAAGGAAGTTCAATCTCTGTAAATACATTTTTGAGGAAGTACAATCTCTAGAAAATACATTTTTAAGGAAGTTCAATCGCTAAAAATACATTTTTAAGGAGCTGCTATCCTAGAAATACATTTTTAAGGAGCTGCTATCTCTAGGAATGTGTTTTTAAGGAGTTGCTATCCCTAGAAATACATAGTACAATCTCCATAAATACATTTTTAAGGTAGTACAATCTCTAGAAATGTATTTTCAGGTAGTACAATCTCTATAAATACATTTTTAAGGAGCTGCTATCCCTAGAAATACCACTTGTAAGGTAGTGCTATCTCTAGAAATACATTTTTAAGGTGCTGCTATCTCTAAAAATACATTTTTAAGGAAGTACAATCGCTAGAAATACATTTTTAAGGAAGTGCAATCGCTATAAGTACATTTTAAAGGTAATACAATCTCTATAAGTACATTTTTAAGGTAATACAATCTCTAGGAATACATTTTTAAGGAGCTGCAATCTCTATAAGTACATTTTTAAGGAGTTACAATCTCTAGAAATACATTTTCAAGGAAGTACAATCTCTAGAAATGCATTTTTAAGGAGTTACAATCTCTAGAAATGCATTTTTAAGGAGTTGCTATCCCTAGAAATACATTTTTAAGGAGCTGCAATCTCTATAAGTACATTTTTAAGGAGCTGCAATCTCTATAAGTACATTTTTAAGGAGTTACAATCTCTAGAAATACATTTTGAAGGAAGTGTAATCTCTGGAAATACATTTTTAAGGAAGTACAACCTCTAGAAATACATTTTTGAGGAGTTGCTATCTCTAGAAATACATTTTAAAGGAAGTACAATCTCTGTAAATACATTTTTAAGGAAGTACAATCTCTAGAAATACATTTTTGAGGAAGTAGTGTAGTGCAAGAAGGTAGAACAATCTCTAGAAATACATTTTTAAGGAAGTGCAGTCTCTAGAAATACATTTTTAAGGAGTTGCTATCTCTATAAATACATTTTTAAGGAGTTCCTATCTCTAGAAATACATTTTTAAGGTAGTACAATCTCTAGAAATACATTTTTAAGGAAGTACAATCTCTAGAAATACATTTTTAAGGAAGTACAATCTCTGTAAATACATTTTTAAGGTAGTACGATCTCTAGAAATACCATTTTAAGGAGTTGCTATCTCTAGGAATATTCACCCCTAAAATTTATCAGCTTTGAATCAGCTTCGCTAATTACTTTTTATTTATAAATGAGTGATCCTGAACATACAATGACCGAAAAGTGTTTAAAACTTTTACACGTCTTTTACAATAATAGAGATAAGATAGTAATCTTAGGAGCTATTTCAGCTATTGCTTATTATTCTATTTCAACTTTAAGACAGTTAATTGAGATTTATGACAGACATAAACATATTCCTTTTGAAACCTACAGGAACGTTCAGTATATTTCGGATTATCTTAGAAGCATAAAAAGATGTGAAAAATGTGACAAATGTTTTAAGTACAAAAAATGTCTTCGAAATCATAAATTACAACACGAAGTAATAGATGACTTCAACAGAATCTTCTAAGTTGCCAAATACCAATTAATAAAATCATAAAAAACACCTTATGAGGGTTATCGTTTTTTAAGCCATTTTTTCTTTAATTTGTAAATTTATACTGCCTTAAAATGTATTTTTAGAAAGTGTTACCCTCTATAACTAATTAATAAAATCATAAAAAACACCTTTTATTTGAGGGTTATCGGTTTTTAAGCCATTTTTTCTTTAATTTGTAAATTTATTGATATTACTCGACAAAACCCCTACCATTTTATGTTACTAATCTCATTCTAAACTGTAATTTAATCAATCAGGAAAATACACTCCTTAATAATAATCCGCAAAGCGTGAACAGAGTTCAACACACAGATATTTTATGTTCAATACCAGTTGATCCAGCTTTGCTGGCGCTATGCGATGACGGTGAGCAGATTAAACTTCAAAGATATGAGCCTAACAGTTGTGAAAGAATAGTTGACAAAACGACGAACCACTTAACCTTCCAGATAACGGGTGATGGTGGAAAAGTAGTTGATTTCCGAGGAGCTAAAGTTATGATTCATATAGCTCTTCAAACCAATCAACTGAATCCTGTATGGCAGCAAAGCTGNTTCTTCGTTGTTCAAACCTCCGTTGAAAACTGCCAAATCCAATGACAGAAATCTAATGACACAAACGATTGCCCATAGTTTTCTATGGTTTAGTTGCCCATAGAAAGCCAACTCGCGCGAGGAAACTATCCGGAGCAGCGTTTTGCCTTGAGAACTCGCAATATTCAAATCAGTATC
Organism: Notospermus geniculatus; assembly: GCA_002633025.1. Taxonomy (NCBI): domain Eukaryota; kingdom Metazoa; phylum Nemertea; class Pilidiophora; order Heteronemertea; family Lineidae; genus Notospermus; species Notospermus geniculatus. The sequence continues at coordinate 2,670 of NMRB01000036.1, forward strand.
AGCAGAAATATTTCTGACATCAGCATTTAATACTCCACTGAGAAGCCTCCATTTTCAGGCGGACGAGGACACCGAATGGAAATTTGCGAGAGCGAAACTGTGGTTGAGCTATATTGATGAGGGGACAACATTACCAATGCCATTTAACATAATTCCAACACCGAAATCTGCTTATCAAATCTTAATGGCTATCAAACGGATGTTTACAAAGGGATCCGTCGGGGTAAGTTTGCTCTCCGCATCTTCCCTAGCTTTCCTTTGCATAAATACAAGCAACCATAAACACTGAGCCCCGTACCGACACAAACGACCCAACTTATCAATCTGCTGATCTTTTCAGTCGTCGACAGGTGATACAGGTGAACAAGAAACAGATTCGGCAAAAATGAAGAATATGTTTGGAAAAAGTGACTATCAGGTAGGAGCACCGCCCCACTGGGAGTTTTCCCGAAGCGACGGTTTTTGCGATTTTGCAGCTTTGGAGCAGATTCCTTTGTAAGGCACGTCCTGTAAGAGATGAATGGTTCCATCAAAGTTTTTTATATCATTGTAGGCAATAATGAAACGGGTAGTTATGAGGTATGTCCACACGATGAAATTAGGCAAGAAGGCAAGAGGAAAAGAAGGTAACTATCATAAACTACCTATAAACTATATACGTTTGGGCGACACGAGCTTGTTTAGTACCCTCTATGTGTACTGCGAATTTTGGCTTGATTGGATTTCAAATATGGCCGCCAGGGGGCCATATTTGGTTTCGGCTTGGTATACTTCATCCTATTCAGCCATCCCATGACCAAGTGCTATGGAAGTGGGGACTCAACAGTAGTATTTTCCGTCTGATCAGCTGGATCGGATGGAGTGTATCAACCAAGTCTTGGTAACGCCACGGTCATCACCGATTATGCAAGCGCCACCTTTGGCATCAATTACGTCTTTCTTGAAACTTCATCGACATAATCATTAGTCTTCGTGAGGAATAACACTCATCTCAGAACATTTGCACGTGTGAGTCTCATGGTCAACGCGTCATCGGTATCGCCAACTGAGGTAGTAGAGTTTTTCTTTCCTAACAGCACGCATGTGATCAATTTCAGATCTTCAAGATTTCAAAGAAGGAATGTACAGTCAACTGGAACAGTACCACGCCAGGTTGGAGAAGAAGATCAATTCTTCGTTGTTCAAACCTCCGTTGAAAACTGCCAAATCCAATGACAGAAATCTAATGACACAAACGATTGCCCATAGTTTTCTATGGTTTACTTGCCCATAGAAAGCCAACTCGCGCTAGAAACCTCTCATCCGCAGCAGCACCTTTTGCCTTGAGAACTCGCAATATTCTAATCAGTATCAGCAGAAATATTTCCGGTATTAGCATTCCACTGAAGCCTCCATTTTCAGGCGGACGAGGACACCGAATGGAAATTTGCGAGAGCGAAACTGTGGTTGAGCTATATTGATGAGGGGACAACATTACCAATGCCATTTAACATAATTCCAACACCGAAATCTGCTTATCAACTCTTAATGGCTATCAAACGGATGTTTACAAAGGGATCCGTCGGGGTAAGTTTGCTCTCGGCATCTTCCCTAGCTTTCCTTTCATAAATACAAGCAACCATAAACACTGAGCCCCGTACCGACGACCCAACTAACCGATCTACTGATTATATCTTTTCAGTCGTCGACAGGTGATACAGGTGAACAAGAAACAGATTCGGCAAAAATGAAGAATATGTTTGGAAAAAGTGACTATCAGGTAGGATCACCGCCCCACTGAGAATTTTCCCGAAGCGACGGTTTTTGAGATTTTGCAGCTTTTGGGCAGATTCCTTTGTAAGGTACGTCCTGTAAGAGATGAATGGTTCAATCAACGTTTTTTATATCATTGTAGGCAATAATGAAACGGGTAGTTATGAGGTATGTCCACACGATGAAATTAGGCAAGAAGGCAAGAGGAAAAGAAGGTAAGTACTGGATGCACTTAGTGTGTCATAAACTATACGTTTGGGGGACACGAGCTATTTAAATAGTACCCTCCATGTGTACAGCGAATTTTGGCTTGATTGGATTTCAAATATGGCCGCCAGGGTGCCATGTTGGGTCTCGTATTCTGCCATCCCATGACCAAATGCTATGGAAACGGGAGGTCCAACAGTAGCTGGATCGGATGGAGTTTATCAACTAGGCCTTGGGGTCCCACTCTCATGTAACGCCATGGTCATCACCGATTGTGTAACACTAACAGCGCCACCTTTGGCATTAAGTACGTTAAGTCTTTCCTGAAACTTTGTCGACATAATCATTCGTCTTCGTGAGGAATAACACTCATCTCAGAACATATGCACGTGTGACTCTCATGGTCAACACGTCATCGGTATCGCCAACCCAGGTAGTAGAGTTTTTCATTCCTAACAGTACGCATGTGATCAATTTCAGATCTTCAAGATTTCAAAGAAGGAATGTACAGTCAACTGGAACAGTACCACGCCAGGTTGGAGAAGAAGATCAACGCGGTGACCAGCGCCGTCACTTTTGTTGAGTCGGAGGTCCTCACGCTGGACAAAAAGATTTCTGACCTCTTCAACTGTGAGCAAATGGCGGACCCCAGAGAGGAGGTCTTCGAAGAGGAGCAGGAGGAAAAGGTCCCGGATGAGGATGAATATTTCTCCAAGAATAGTAAGACAGCAGGACAATGTCCAGAAACACCCCAGTGGAACCGTGGCCGATTCGTGAAGAATCCAAACAAACATTATGGACAAAACTTAAGTAATTATTTGCAGAATTCTGTATGCGGGAGCAGTAGTGGTGGTTCTCAGCAGGGGAATGGGTCTGCGGATGGGTCTGGGTCATTCAGGGAGGAAGCCGGACAGGATGATGATTTAGACGTGCCCTCTTCGGCTAACGCTCTTGCCAGAATGTCTCCGAAAAAGGATTCCGTCCCCTCTCCCGTGGCGAACACCTCCGGTGATCTTCCTTTGGAGGCCCTAGCTGACGAGACGCCCAAGATGGAGACTCACACTCACCGAGATGGTGACGAATTGCAAGAAGACAATAGTAGACCCTCGTCAATTGAGGGTACAAATTCGTATCAGGGACATTCAAATAACCACGATCGAGATAGGCCAAGGGACGAGCATACTGTGGTGACAATGCCCGAGAGACATTTCTACGGGGGTCCATTTGATAATCCGGTCTTTGATGGAGAAGAGGAGTACCTATAACCAAGAATTAGCATTTCTACGGTGGCCCATAAGGCCGAGTTTCGACGGATGACACGCGACACGAACACGCAGGCGAAGAAAGGTTTCATGGGGATGAATCCTTTGTGAAGCCAGTGTTCGCCTTCGTGTTCGTGTCGCGTGTCATCCGATAAGTCGGCCATACACGTTCAATATTATTTCACAATATGAGGACCAAAATGGGCGATATTATTGTCAATCTTTCTCCCACCCATCATGTCAGAAGCCACGTGCCCCTATTTGGGCCCCAAATTGTGCAATAATATTGATCGTGTATGGCCGGCTTATGTTCCTTATGGGTCGCCGTACCGGTACATCTGAGAGCAAACTCGCGCGAGAAAACGCTCCACCACCACGTGCAATCGGCACCTTTTCGGTCGACAGGCCATTTGAGGGAGGGGGCAGCGTCTTATCCGGGCTACGTCAAGGGACGAAATTAGGAGCAAGGCCGCGATCCCGGGAAACCATCCAATGTCGGGTTACCGGCCCGCAGTTGAAATGTACACTGGTAGTTGTCCATCTATAAATTACACTGTACTGAACGATTCATGTCCACTAAGTAGGCCAGCATTTTATGCAATTAAATGAATTTATGATTTGTTGCCATTCTTTGTTCTTGTATGATGTCATCCTCCCACAGCAGGAGTTTTTACCTCGCTCCTCTTCATCCTCTTCATACAGTGTGGAGTGTATGAAGAGGAACGCGACCAAAGCCCTGGTGGGAGGATGGTATGATGTTGACGTCGTCAATTACTGGTCTCCTCGTTGTGTGAGAAAGTAGTAGCGTCTTTTTTTCTCAACGTCCTCGTTTCTGAACCTGACTGCCGACGTCCTTGTTTCGCGTTCACAGCGCCATCTAGCGTCTTTTTTCTCTCAACGTCATCGTTTCTGAACCTCCGCGTTCCAAACTTTTAGAAGGCGACCAACGAAAATAGTATTGTCGACTGCCGACGTCCTTGTTCCGCATTAAAAAACAGCGGCAGTGCCTTTATATATCAGTGTACTTCCGCCAGAGGGTACGCAGGGTACGCTGTGAGTACCCTCAAAGGCACAGAAAAGGGCCATTTTCTTTAGGCCTAATTTCATTGGGGTGTTTTGCTGATTTTGAAGAAATACCGGTACCCTCAAAAATATTTCTGGCAGAAACCCTGTTATTGTATATCATGATATATTTGTTTTTCGACCTCCTTGTTCTACAACCTCCATGTTCGTCGTAAAAAGAATTAAACTGTCGCATTTTATTCTTGATTTGCGTTTTTATATCTGTTTCTACAAAAGAATATGAAATAGAAATCGGGTTTCTAAGGTGAAAGACATTGCTTACCACCAGGATCGAACCCACGAACCCTCGCATATGGCATCAATCGCCAGCACTCAGCTACAAAAGAATACAGATCGTTTCGCAACGTCCTATTTTTGCACATATAACCGCCCATAGGAACCATAGTCCGAACACTGCCTCCTGTAGACTAGTACCTGGTCCTACCGATGGTGTCGCTTTTGAATTTGCTGAATGGTAGGACCAGTCGTGGCCGCCATACTTGCCTGAATCCCGGCAAGTAATTAATTATTCATGCACTGAACCTGTTAACCAATGGGAAGGCGTACATCGTTGAGCACGTGTGTTTGCAGTTTATTGTAAACATCATCCGTGTCCTCGCTTCAACCGTTATTTGGAAGAATTGACGTTCAACCAGGATATGTTATCTTGTATAATCTGAATGGATATTATAATCGAAACACACGTGGATGAACGGATGATGCAGGTAAGTTTTTAAGGCCCGAACAATCCCAAATTTACAAATTTAACCGACAGTATTCCTCTGTACATTTTTGTACAGAGTGATGCATGGGGAAAACTGACTCGATCAAGCATTCGCTTTCACCCCCCAAACTAAGTTTTTATCTGTTATTATAGAAGTTATTAATCTGAGAGGGCTAACATATGTCGATTCAGTTGTTGACATGCACAGAAAACCCTTATTTCGGTGTGTTTTGTGGGGAATCAATGACGTCATTTGTTCGGTCCTCGCGCAAAAGTGTAGTTCTGCTTTCTGCCACATGCGCCACCTTTGACCAATCACATTTGAGAACGGCACAGCCACTACCCGTCCTAACATTTGTTAATTTCATTACGTAAAAAAGTTAGGACGGGCTTCCAGTCTANCGTCCATCTCCAGGTCGTGTTTTGAATACATTCAGTGCACGGCAATCGTATCACTTGACAACGCTGCTCTCAGGCATTTTACTTACTGTTTCAACCAGCTACACTCGCAATCACGCTCTCTGTTCACTCTTAGCCAGACAAACATTAAGAAAACCGCAGTTTGTCATCAAAATCACGAAAAATATTCCTCTCGAAAAGCCGAATCGGCGAATGCACAGCATCGCCATCTTTACAGTTTGAAGTCACGTGATACGGGAACGACCAATCCGTGATCTGATCATGCTGATGACGTAGAACCAAAATCTGGTTCTTCGTTTACTCATCATCTGACTCTGTATTAGCGTCCAGCAGATTCTAAAAATAGCAATACGAGTCAGACGTTCGGACTATAGGAACCAGTGCGACCAGGCGCAAGTGCGCATGCGCAGCACCTTGGCAACCAACATGACCAAACAACTATTCTTGGCTCCTGTGGTGCATTTTGCTCATAATTTATCGCATTAAAACATAGGTTACGTACCGCACTTTAAAATAAAATCAACGAGTATAGATTATACAAATATTCGTCTCTATTTTTGATAATTTTGGAGAAAATCCATCGGAGGAGAATGGCGAAAACTGTGATTTCAGCGAAGTACCCACCACTTGTGGATCCAACCAGAACTCCTCTTGCTTATGGAGACAGGGCAGTGCCACGATTGGTAAGACATCCTACATAATTATTTTGCCTACAGCCCAATACATTTCAACATAGGGGGCCTAGTAATGTGGACTTGTAAATCATGAAATAGGGGCTTTTGACAAGTTTTGTCAGTGTCATTTTATGGTAGGCCTACCGGTAAGCCCTGCTATTTTTGTCAATGGCTGCCTAAAAGTTTTACAAAAGAAAATAGGCTAGGCTAGGCTGGCCTAAATTTTTTAAATAAATTCAACATTTTTCACTCCTCTTCGACCTCATTTCAGAACCGAGAACTCAACGACACCACGCTGCTGACACGCCAGAGAGCATTGATGTCTCTCTGTGATTACCTCCACGATCCAGAAAACATTGCTGAGGTTCTCAGCTCTGATATTCCTGAAAGTTTGAAGAAATTACTTCAAGATTCTGACCTCACTGTCAGACAAAAAGCGACGGAATGCCTATTTGTTATAGCTGGACATGCAATTGGAAGAGATTCATTTCTTGAAAAAGCTATCATTATTCCAATCTCAAAACTGTTCGATGATAAAGAGGATATTGCCAGGAAAAATTCTCACAAAGCGATTGAGATGACATCTGAAACACCACANATCTTATGTCTGAACTGGGCGTTTTGGTGGCATTTAGGACAGCTTTTATCTGAAGCCCTGGGTTCGTGGATGTCCGCTCTGTTCCTGCCTCATTGCAGCTGGATGACTGGAGTCTGTAATCATTACCTACAAACCCTCTCAATTTCTTTCATTTGTATATATTGATATTCTTCCTGCCAAGACTGACATCATATCTAACAGAAGAAAATATCGGTGTAATAAATCCTAACAGCTATATTTATAATCAAAGGGCCTAACCCTTTCCCGATCAAGATCGTATTTCTGGGCCATTGCATCATCACACGAAACAAGCTGTATTGAATCAACTTTGCTCGTATGGCCAGTGATTGCATGTAAAATGAAGCTTCCTATGTCATTCTCTGGTCTACTTCACCTCAAACTGTGGTCAGTGTCGGTGACCAAAACCTTGCTGGAAACAGGCGGGGTTTCACAAATGAAAATTTCATAAAATGTGAAATAAAATGTAACATAGCGATTAAATTTTGGTGTTCTGCTGCATTTTTGGTGTGACGAACGTTATGTCGCATAAAACTCCACTAAATATTCTGCCAATGGAATAATGGCTACCACTACCTTAAATGAATGTGCACGCACGTTGTTAGTGAGAATTGTCGTGTTCCACTTCCTGTGTCCCCACTTTCCCAGCTTCAGTTGTAATTCAGCTGCAGCACCTCAGGATTTCATGTTCATCATCTTCCTTTCATTCTACTGAGAATCTAATCTCGTCCACCCTCTGGAGACGGCAAGCGTCAGACACATGAAAAGCAATGGGATGATCATCAAAAGTTGATTTTTGGGTCGGATTTAGGAATGCTGTCTGTGTGTCTCTTAACTGCTTTACTATTCAGGTTCCTGACCTGAATGTTAAGCATGAAGAGCTGTGTACAAGACCAAAGTCTGTTTGTCAAAAACAAATGTTTTGCTGAAGCACCCTTCGTAAATTCGGCCCCTTTTGGTTGCATATTGGAAGGGATTTAGCCTTGAATGAAGTGATGATGGAGGTACAGTTTGATATATTTTGTTCATTGTTGCAACTGATGTATCTACATCAATAAGGGTTGTGCCGGTGAGCGGTATACCCTCAGCTGTTGTGTCAGTTCAAAGTGCTACAGGCCTCGATTTTCCTTATCTCAAAGGTGTAATAATCTTAAGTCCTTTATTTTTTATCCATACACGATATTGTAATATTTGTTTATCTACCTCAATTGTAGTGAGCCAACTTCCTGGGGATTGGGGTTATGTCGTCCGAGAAAATACACGTAGTGGTTGTAACTGTTAGTCGACACTAAAGCACTGCTTCAAACCCTTCCAAGTCCTGCCTTTGCTGGCAAAATTTTTGTGAACTGTTTCACTGCCTCTACCTGGTAGTGCCGGTATATACAAATGTGGCTTATGACCTGTACCTGGTGGTACTGGGTATGGGAATCCTGTTTGAAGTAGACTGTTGCTGTCTGCACTTCAAAATATGAAAGAACTATGGGACTTTTGAAAATTTAGCCCAGGACACAAGGTACACTTCTGTGTGACAGTGAAAGGGTTGAGTGCTAAGCAGCAGTTTTTGACCACCGAAGTCGGAATATGCTTCATGTACACAATGTCTCTCTTCATGCTTCCTTGTGCGCTACGCATCGTTTTGGAAAGTGTCCGCCATTTTGTTCCCTGAGGAACTCCTGGACTAAGCTGGTTGGCCCACGCATAGAGCTAGGTCAAATGGGGTATGTGCAACCACAGGCCCAAACTGCCAAGAAATGGTCGAACAAAACAAACTCCAATGAACAGATTATCATGTTTATCTTGTGCATTTCTTGCTCATCTTTGTCAATTTTTTGGCCTTGATAAAAACTTTGAGACACCCTGTGAACTTCAACCTCTGAACAATAAGGCCTTCTCACTGAGCATGACTAGTACCACATACATAGGTTTGATATTGTGCACCTTCCTTTACATGTAGATACATACATTGTATTAATGTATAGGAGACTTTTTGTTGGGGAACAAGCGAGTTGATCATTTGACACAATTAGTGAGGAAATTGATGCCCTTTGACAGCTCTTGTTGATTAAATGAATGAATGGTACATGTATTTTTTCTCTGAAGTTGATGTACCAACAGTTGGGAATCAGACCTCACATATTTGGAAGTTGTTTTATTGCAGATTGGGGTAGCAGTATGTCATGTCTGCTGTCATTTATTTGGTGAACCCTGAATTAAACTTCATTTCAAACAATATATCAGCAGTTTTGTTTGTTATTTCTGTTGTAAGGAACCCTTTATCTTCCAACTCATTGTGGACACCTCTCCCAGGAGGTCACCTCTTCATTATGGACAACCACCAGAATTCAGCCCCATATACAAGACAATTCTGCTCAAGCTGACCTCTGTAATCAGGACGCCCTTCAATTGAAGACAGCATTTTGTTTTGTCCATCCCAATGATGTCCGGGATTCCACTCCAT
>NMRB01000036.1:18610-60644 GCA_002633025.1 Notospermus geniculatus
TCACACTAATTACCGACCACAACCGTCCACAACAGACCACAAACGTCCACAACCGACCACAAGCGTTTATTACCGTCCACAAGCGTCCAGATGCAATTAGAGGGGATTAAAAATGTTATTTTAGATCCATTTTACTGTAGGCCTATGCTATATTCATGATATTTGAAAAATAATTCTGCTTTTTGGTACCTAGGCGGTGTAATTTTTTGCAACACTGACATGATTGACAGTCAACTTATTTGCATATAATCTATGAGGTGCCTTTTCTTCTATAATTCTGAACTTGTAGATTCTTTAACTAACTTCTTCCACTTTCTCTTGTAGGTGACACTGGTCAGATGAGTGGGAGTATGGAAGTGGGAGTCTGAAGTTGTGATTTTATTTTGCTAGCCCAACTGTATGCATTAGGTGACTCTTTCTCCCTCCCCACCTAGATTAAGTAAGACTGGTCTCCTGTCCAACTTTTTTGTGTAACTTTTTTTCATTTTATTCCCAATAACATCACAGCTTCAGACTCCCACTCATCTGACCAGTGTCACCTGCAAGAGAATGTGGTGGAAGAAGTTCGTTTTAAGAATCTACAAGTCAGAATTTTAGAAGAAAAGGCGTCCCATAGATCAATATGCAAATAAATTGACTGTCAATCAATCACCTCAATGTTGCAAAAAAGACATCGCCTAGGACTAGGTACCCAAAAGCAGAATCATTTTTCAAATGTCCTTAAATGGATCTAAAATAACATTTTTAATCTCCTCTAATTGCATTTGGACGCTTGTGGACGGTAATAAACGCTTGTGGTCGGTTGTGGACGCTTGTGGTCTGTTGTGGACGGTTGTGGTCGGTAATTAGTGTGACCGATATTAATTAATTAGGTGGGTAGGCCAAGGCCCTCCCTGTTTTAGTATTTATCATTTCTGAGTGCAGGGGTGGTACCTTCTTTACACAATCCATGTCATGTCATTAGGCCTACCCACTCTCCTCCCAAAGGTAAAAGTGTCATTTATACTTGCGTGTCTGTTTGTCTTTTTGTTTCTCAAAAAGGGAGGGTCATATGACAAATGAATCATCCAGTTTCACTTTGTCTGGGGCCTACATTTTCAACATCTGTTTTTCACTTATGTACTTGATCTTATGGGCCAACTGGTATTGTGACTGTAGATACCATGGTGGAATAAATGTTGCCCTACATGTAGTCTAAAAGGCCTTCATTGCTGTAAGTCTCGATGTCTGAGTCACACATCTAATTGATTTCATTGTTGCTATAGAAACTAGAAAATTTTGCTTCTTGAGTAGGTGGGGACATACATATCATAGGTTTTTGCAGACATGACAGTGCAAGTTACTGTTAAGTAGGTATGGTGCTACCTAGGTAATTGGTACCTGTCCACCAGATAGACTTCACTTGATTATCGAAAATTGATAGGAAGATTTTCATGCTGTCATCAGCTGGTCATGTTTGACTAGGTAGGAGATGCTGTACTTATATCTTGCTTATTATTATTGTTTCTTTCTTGCAGGCTTCATCTTCCACGCCGTGTGTGCTTATTGCAAGCTGAATCACAATGTCTGTTGGTGAAGAACAAACTGAGGTAGGGACAAGTCATTTTCAGTACATGTATGTCGTTATCACCCCTGTGCTCTATATGACCAACTTCATATTGTAGGGTACCTTCCCAATCCCAGTTCCATTTTCACTCTCAGTCTGGGAACTGTATACATTTAGATGTTGAGTCAGGCAAACAGTATCTGTACCAGGTAGTTGCAAGTTTAATCAAAACCAGTGATTTCACAACAGTTTTTTGCAGTGACACATCAGGATGTTCGTGTATTCTTAGTCTTGGAGTGTGGAATTCCCCTCCTTCTGTAAAGTGATTTCCGACCTCCATGATTGTATACCTTTGTTTTGAATTGTCTTTACTATACTAGGTCAACCTTGATATTTTCCCTGTTTTTAAATAGATATAAGTATTAATGACCTCTTTAGGCCGTAACTATAACACATTTTTAGGGCATGCTTGTCCTCCTGTTTTGACATTAGGACCCAGGTGATGTGTGACTGCTGTTAAATGAAACTTACTAGGTAATCATTCTGTTGTGGTAATGAGTCCAGTTTCTTGTTTTCAGTGCCCCCTTTGCATGGAGCCATTGGAGTTGGACGACATCAATTTTTTCCCATGCACATGTGGATATCAGGTTCGTCCTAATTTTCTTTTGACATCTGATTTCTTGGGCTTCCCAGTTTTGTTGGTGGGGAAGTCATACTTACTGTATCTGGATTGGTATTCTAGGTATGTTCACATTAAAAAATGATATTACATGTACTAATTAAATCTTTCTCCTCTGGCCCACTGAAAGACCTTCAATACCATTTCTTTGTTGTTCCAGATTTGCAGATTCTGCTGGCATAGAATAAGAACAGATGAAAATGGTCTATGTCCAGCTTGCAGAAAGGTGGGTAGTCTTATGTTATGTCAGTCCCTTTGGTCCTCTCTGAGTCTCTGAGACCATCTGAAGTCAGGGGTTGAAATCAGGTAGAAAAATGGAAACATTTGCTCCAAAGCAAACGACTCACATGGGCAACAATGATTTGAGACGATGTGCCCTTTCACAAGTCTTTCTCTGTCCTCCGCTAGGCCTGTTAACCTTAACAAGCTGCACCTTCACTGCATTCATCTTATGTTGCAGCAATACCCAGAAGACCCTGCAGAATTCAAGCCTCTCACAGAAGATGAGTAAGTCTTAGTATCCTTCAATTCCTTTACGTGATCTTTCACTTACATTCTTTGCGACATTTTTTAAAGTCCACGTTGTTGATTTTCCTGTTCACTGACAAGGGCCAGATAATCGGAAAAGTTCAGTTCTGACTGTAGACACGTGCACTCTGGTGATTAGATGACATTAATCAGTGAGGGTGTACCCAGAATACAGGGGAAGAAAGGTTTTCTCACTCCGGTTAACTCTTGTTTGCTTCAGATTGCAAAGAATAAAGAAAGAGCGTCGCCAGAAAGACCTTCAGAGGAAACAGAAGGCGGCAGAAAATAGGAAACATCTTGCAAACGTCAGGTATGTTTTGCTGGTTATATTTTCTTTTGTGGGGAACTGTGGTGTGATTCCTATGGAAAGCTAGAAGATAGGCTCCTTCCTTTTGGCCTCTTACTGACACCATGAACCTTTCCTGGTGAGTGGTGCCTTCAGTTTCATGTCATTCCATGTTATCTTTCAGAGTTGTACAAAAGAACTTAGTATTTGTCGTTGGTCTTTCTCAAAGATTAGCTGATCCAGAGGTTCTGAAGAAACATGAATATTTCGGCAAGTTTGGAAAAATTCACAAAGTTGTGATAAACCAAAGTACTTCATATGCTGGTGCACAGACACATGTAAGTATACCAATAGAGAGGGTGACTCTCTAAATGAACTTGCCTTAAAAATTTCTAAGCCCGAGGGGGTATATCGAACTGTTTCTTAGATTGCCTCATGTACATTTCAGGGTCCAAGTGCCAGTGCTTATGTAACGTACCATAAGCCAGAAGATGCTCTGAAGGCAATACAGGCTGTGAATAATGTTTATGTAGACGGGCGCACCCTCAAATCTTCCTTAGGAACTACGAAATACTGTAGTCATTTCCTAAAAGGTTCCCAGTGTCCTAAACTTGTAAGTAGATGTTTGTGTCAGGTTTCTTCGTGTTGACGTTTTCTGTATCAGTTTATCTGTATTGTGAAATTTGACTTTTGTCCATTTCTGTAATTGTTCTCTGGTGAAATCTTGGGTCTTCTTTCTGGCACATTCCGACTCATTTTGCTGTCATGAGTCACATTTGTCCAGAATTAAAGAATATCACTCCATTTCAAATTGCAGGATTGTATGTATTTACATGAATTGGGTGAGGAGGCTGCGAGCTTTACGAAAGAGGAAATGCAACAAGGGTAAGTAGGCCTTCTCTTGAGGTTGATATGTCTCTCCTTGCTCGATTTTCATTTCCACATGGGAATAACCAACAGAAGATTTCACCTCCTTGTTTGAGAAAACTCCGAGGCATGGTTTTGGTTGAGAATGAAATCCGAGTGTCTCTTAGATATAATGTTTGTCATTTTCTAGAAAACATCAAGAATATGAACAGAAATTATACGAGACGTTTATGAACACGCAAAATGCTGCTCATCATGGTGCGAAAACCCAACATCAGTCGTCACAGCAGCCGCATCCCCCGCTGTCGCACACACCACCACAGCAACAACAGACACATCAACACCTACAGAATGCACAACAGAATGCGAGGTAAGTCACGGCAGATTTGGTAATCTACTTTCACCTGAAAAAAATTATCCTTGGCAGTGGAAGTGTTCAAGAAATGACCTCCGATTCTAACATGATTTCTGTTTCAGGAAAAAGCCTGTGTCTCCCCCTACGGTTACACATCCTCAAGTTGTGCCTGTCTGTCATCATAATGTCCCCCCAAACACAAACAAAGAGGCGTGGCCGTCTTTGCAGAGTGGCACAGGGAGTAAGTCGGACAGGTTATCAAATGGTAGCAAACCTCCACACCAACAGACGACAGCGCCACAGGCACAGAAACAAGACACATCAGCCTTACAGAACTCTAATCACAGAGCACCTGGTGCAAATCTGAACAGACACAGAGGGCATGAAACAAATAGGTGTGTGATACTTCTCTTAGGATTGCTTGAATTCCATCAACATTGTTTGCTTCTTTGTTCCCTTGGATGCAAGGGGGCAGCACCATCCGTGCCAAACCATCCATCTTGATCTGAAGAGAGCAGAAGTTGCTCCTTGACAGACTGCTTGAACTACAAGTTCTCTGTTAACACAGCCTCAAATGTGTTCCTTTGCTTTGAAGATTTCAATCATTGAAGGATCAATCGGGCTGTGAGAAATAAGTACTATGGTCTCCCTTACTTTTAATTCCAGTATCAGTAAACCAGTCGAACGGCCCTCTACAAATTCACCATCACCAGTCACAGATGTGAAAGCTGTATCTCCTCCAATCAGTGTCCCGCAGATGACTCCCAATCCTATAGGTGCTAACAGAAAGCCATTCTTTGACAACACACAAGACAACTTGTCTCTCTTCAGTGGTAACGGATTTCCTCCCAGACCGCTACATAAACCTCTGGTGCAGCCTGCACCTATTGGTAAGCTATATTTCATCCCCTGACTTAAATTTCTGTTTTGAATAGTGTCAATGTCAACAGTGAGTCTGTGACATTGACCAGAGGACATGGAAATTGTTGCGTGTCAGTTGGTGCCTTGATGCGTCTCGCACCCTGAACGGCTTCTTGTTATTTCAGAGGACACAATTCCCACAACAACAGCAATTCCGGACACAATTCCTGTATCTAGTTGTGGGGACTGGCAAACGGCATTTGGTTTGACAAGCTCAACTACAGACTGTCATGAGGATGATCTAGGTAAAATTTGATTTTGAACATAGCTTTCCCTGCTGCTAAATTATCTGTAGTTACATGTACTCTTTTACCATCAGTTGTCCCCCTTGTTATGCCAGGTTGTTATGTCAGGTTACATTTTTACAGCATCGATTTACACATTGTAGATTGATATTTTCATACAACCTCTATTACAATTTTGAGTTTAACTTCTATGTCTTACAGGATTCGATCCTTGGAATGAATCTACCAAAGCACTGGCAGATCTTATTGAAAGAGAGCAAGGACAACAGTCACAGCAGAATCTACACAATTCACCCAGATCTGCACCCCCAGGATTTATGCCTGGCCCAGGAAATCCCTACGTAATAAACCAACCAAAAACAGGTACATTTCATGTTTCCTTTTGAATTGTGTTTGTCGGTCTCCATTTTGTTTTGTGTGTAGCTTTCTTAGAATGGGATTTGTGACTCTGTTGTCAAGATTTGTCGACCTGGATTTTTCTGTCTATTAAGTTTAGGCTGGATGGCATGGGGAGTCTCCGTATTATACTCTCTTCTCTCACCTCTTCTACTCACCATTGAAAAATACATGTAGATGATGAGTAGGGGCAGGGCTGTGATGTACTTAAAAACCTCATCTCTCTCTCTCCTTCCAGCAATTATTCGTTTTTGCGGCTTCTGTGGTCTAACTCTCTGGCTGTATTTCGTTTACAGGTCAATTAGGCGGTAGTAAAATAATGAATTTGATGTCGTCATTGTCCACCGGAAACACAACTGTTCCTCAGCCGCCAGGTTTCGCTCCACTTCACCAAAATAACACATGCCATGATGTGCTTTCAGATTTAGGTCTATCAGGAAAGGATCATTCTTCAAATAACGAGGCAAGTATCATTATGATCTTTGTGTGGAATCACTGTATCCTCTGTTGTAGTGTCAATTTTAAGTAGGGGTTGAGATAACTCGATTCACGTAGTGTAGCTATGCATTCTAAAGGCTTCATGCTTATCGTAGTCCGACAGCATGTTACTGAAGAAATGCCCCCTGAAAATTTTGAGGCTGTTGAACATGGGGGGCATTTTCCTCTAACATCTGGTCGTGTGCTCGATATAGACCCTTGATAGCAAAGATCGTGGACAGCCACCGGAATCGTTTGTGGAAATCAGGAGTCCTTCATACCTGGTTCTCAATGTGTGATTCGTGGAAATTCAAAAGTAAATTCACTAATCAAGAATTCCATGGAATGTGCATGCTGATAATTCCCCTACCTGGCTTGCAACATGTCTCCTGCTGCAAAGTTCTATTGCTTTCGTCTACCTCCTGGGTAACTTATGCTTCACCAGAGTTGATATGTTTTCTGTTCAGTCAATAAAGAAATTATGAAGTACGTTTTGATGTTGTTCCTGCACTTGCTTTCTTCACAATAAGCCACATGTTGGTGACTGTTCATCATCGAAATCTCTTTCCTGATCAGTCTAGAGTGTCACCAAGATTTAATCACCCCATGCACACTGAGTGGCCTTTCTTTATTACTGGTGAAATGTTATGCTCTGTACGTTGAGAATTTTAGAGGTTGCAGATTACTCCAACAGAGTGGTCTATGTGAATTGTTTTTTTATGGTGTTCATACAGTATCTTTTGCTTTTATATGCAAACACTACCCTTGCTTCGTACATGCAGTAATTCCTTATACGAAAAAGTGTAGGTTCCTATAATGTCCTGCTCGGTGCCGACCTTGCAAGGACAGCTTCTAATTCTAGATCGCAGACATTTTTCTTCCACCTTACAATTTGATAGTGAGTTGCATGCTTTGTACGGTAGAAGGGTGTACTTGATGTTGTATACTTTATCGTCATATACTTCTCAGATATTGTCTACTTGTGTACTTGCTGTGTACTGGTCATTTGTGTCAGTTATAAAGTCAGGATAGCTGTGGACGCATATACCACTAATCTGTGGCATTCAACTCCAGTATGTAGGGAGTTCTGGCACTTAGTTCAATTACATGTACAATGTAGCAGCCCTTTATGGAAGATATAATGGCCAGGGCCTGAGTATCATCAAAGTCAACTGGGAGAGGGCCGTCCTAGTCATTCTTAATTGCCTTGGCACCTCTGGCTTCCATAAGATGTGCACATTCTGCGTGTGACCCAGTATGTTTTAAAAGTCTGTGTTCTTGACGAAATTGCTTGGTATATCCTGGTATATCACTTCTAAAGGTCTACAAAAGGGTAAATCGTATTCTGCACAAGATTGATCATGAAACATTCTTGTTATCAGGATGTCTTCAACATGAAGGATTGGCAAGATGGACTACGAGCATTACTTCCGAACATCAATATCAGCTTCGGTGCTCCACCAGCTTACCAGACATCAGCACCCAGATCCCCGCCACAGATGATTCAGCCTCAACAGAAAGGTAAGCTACTAAAGGCGCTACTCCACGTCAAAGTGTTCTCACCTAAGTTGGCTCTCAATGGACAACTTGCTGTGGGAGACTTGAGGCAGTCTTTTGTGTCAGTGGTCTCAACGTGAGTCCTACAGAAACCAAAAAAGGTGAATTTCCTATTGAGAGCATGGAATGGAAGAGCTGGTGGTTTGTGGTGATGGTGGTGTTTTTTTGTGGAAGGCCATCTCTTGGAATCTTAAACGTTTGGGATACTTGGCGAAGAGTAGAATAGAAGAGCAACAGGCTTTAAATGATTGTGTGAAAAGCAGGGAATTGTACCAAATTTTTGGGAGGTATGTTTCACCTGTGCTACTCGAACTTGGTAGTCTTATACTGACATGCCGGCCGGATAAGATATCTGAGTTCCCGTCTATTAAAGTTCGCACATTTTACACTTCTTTTGTCTTTGTTAATTTGATGTTGTGTTCAGTGTTTGTATCTCAAGTTCAGTTGCTAAACTATTCTGTGAACTGGTCTGGGATCTCCACGTACACCTTTCCCTGTCTTTGATGGTCACATTCCGCAGCTTGAGGTCATGCTGTACATGCTTCATTCAGTGCCTCACAGCCTAAGAACCAGGGTGTACTAGACTCACCTCGGTCCCCACAGCCTGAGGTCCGTCCTGTACATGCCAGAAGGCCATCCTCATTACCGCTACATTTCCATTTCCATTCTGTACAGTGTTGGCTTCAAGATGCACCTCTAGTTTCCTTGTCCTTGTATCCGCATAGAACCCAGTTAGATGCCTTTATGCTTGTGTTTTATGAAGCATGTCAGGGTAGCAAATAAGGACTGAACATCGGTGTCCTTGGTCATTACCGGTAATATTGCTGTCTACCTGGCAGTGGTCTCCTTCAACCAAGGGAGGAGTCACTGGACTTCTGTTGCCATTGAACTATCACTGTTTTCCTAAAAGAATCTTGCCGTGCAATGCTGTGTGAAAAATGGTATAAATCAGGCTGCATATGTTTCATTTCAGATATAGGTCTATAGGGCTCAGATTGTTAGGCCCTACTGTGTCGGATTTCTTGCTTTTCAAATTTGGAGAATGTTTTCCAACTTACATGTAGGCCTTCAAAAACTTGTGTCTCTCATTTCCTTTTGCTGGAAATTAGGTGTTTCAAGAAAATTGCCTCCATTTGCATGATTTGTATGGAGACTTCTGCCACCTTCCTGTGGGCAGAGGATGCATTTCAGGCTTTGTTGTCAAACTCCACCCTGATCTGCTGATTCATTGCGGGCATAGTTGTATTCACAAACCAACCAACCCACCCACATCAGGCTTGGTTTTCAACCTTCACCAGCATACTGCAGGCTTTGATGTAGACGTTAACATTGATCCCACCCACATATTAAAGAATAACCTTGAATATTGCTTGTAACTGGCTGCGTTCACACTGGTCCTATCAAGACCTATTGGTTGGTCTGAACACTGATCTAAATTCCTGCCCCCCTCTGTGGTGGACTGGAGAAGGACTGTATGACAGTACTACGCGAGATCTGGTCATCAGAGGTGGCAGTTACCCTCCATGAGTCATTATTTTGGTCAGTGCTGGACAAACAGTTTGGACTTCCTACTGACCTACATTACTCCATGTATTTCCCAAACTTGCGTCAGCTTATTCGGAGTCCCAAGCCACTCGATTATGGCCCGGTAAAATACAGAGCAAGCCTGGTGAAACCTGCGCCATGGCGTGTATGTTTCGCATGTACTTGGCCTAGCTAAGAAATGAATGATCCTCCAAAATTCGGTATATAGGATACCACAATGACCCATCCAACCCCATAATTGTCGACCTGGTTTTGAGCGATGCCATTTGCTCTGTTACAGGTTGGCCTACCCAGACTCAGTCAGCTGACCTGTCCTGGATGGCTGCGGATCCTGCCATAGTTACATCAGGAAATGTTACAGATGGTAAGAAGCAGATATTCTGCTTAACATGAAGACAATTCAGTTAACATCCATAATCCTGCACTATCCTGACAGTAACAATACCACATAACTCCTGAATTTTCTCTAACAATCCTAAAATTACAACTTAATCAGACCAGTTTCCATATCAATTGCTGCTCTTGAACCCATGGAAACTACATGTACACTATTTGACCCATTTAGGTGCATGTTCACATCATTTGGTTTGTAATGTTTAGAAGAGGAAGTGGTGTTAACGTCAGGCCGTCATCAGCCAAGTTGGCAAAGTTCGGTATTTGTTTCACTGTCATTGTCCAGTTCAAAACTGGGGTCTCACTGGTGTTGTCATTTGGCTGGAACATGTGGAAAATTCTCTGTTTCCAACCGCTGTCCTTTTCTCCACCGTAAGGAATGTTCATCAGCAAAGTCGGTGTAGACTAGAGTGTTAGGCCTAGGCTATTGGCTAAATGGCAATCAGTAGCTGATTAACTTTCCAAGCCCCGGTACGGTTTACTAGTCTGCCTACCTGTCCACATCCACAAATTAGAGAGGGTGGTGTGCCTGCCGACTTGGCAGAGTGTCTGTTGTCTGTGTGATGTTTGTACTGGTAAACGTGTGTGAATGGTTATCATGGTTATTAGGCTGTTGAATGTGTTGTGTTACAGTGGGATTGTGGTTCTACCTACCGGTAACTGCAACACCTCCCTGTCCTCATGTGATGGCAGTTGTCCTCATAATTCGCCTCCAACTTGGTGTCTTTGCCCTCCCTCCACTGCTCAGATTTGAATTGAAACAAAAGTTAGACACCAGTATGTTGTGTTTGTCGTGCATTGTTTCTTTCAGTGCAAAGAGCTGTCCTTTTTGGTCACTCACCAGAGTTGCCCTTTAGGGCTAAGTTACCTTTCAGCCAATGAGATTGAGATGAGGCAACAGGAATGTGACCTCTCCTTGACAACCTTTGACTGACAAATGCCTAGTAGTGTCCTGACTGCTGCAGGGGTTAGGAATGGATGGTCCTTGTAGCAGTGTCAATCCATTGATTGCGAGAAGTTCCTTTTGGACAGTTGCATCAGTTATGTTTCTTATTATGCGCATGATCACAGCTCACAGTAATATGTCCACGTCCAGCCTTTCACTTCGTATGGTCTGAACACTGATCTAAATTCCTGCCCCCCTCTGTGGTGGACTGGAGAAGGACTGTATGACAGTACTACGCGAGATCTGGTCATTAGAGGTGGCAGACCCTCCATGAGTCATTATTTTGGTCAGTGCTGGACAAACAGTTTGGACTTCCTACTGACCTACATTACTCGGAATACATGGAGTAACTCCATGTATTTCCCAAACTTGCGTCAGCTTATTCGGCGTCCCAAGCCACTCGATTATGGCCCGGTAAAATACAGAGCAAGCCTGGTGAAACCTGTGCCATGGCGTGTATGTTTCGCATGTACTTGGCCTAGCTAAGAAATGAATGATCCTCCAAAATTCGGTATATAGGATACCACAATGACCCATCCAACCCCACAATTGTCGACCTGGTTTTGAGCGATGCCATTTGCTCTGTTACAGGTTGGCCTACCCAGACTCAGTCAGCTGACCTGTCCTGGATGGCTGCGGATCCTGCCATAGTTACATCAGGAAATGTTACAGATGGTAAGAAGCAGATATTCTGCTTTACATGAAGACAATTCAGTTAACATCCATAATCCTGCACTATCCTGACAGTAACAATACCACATAACTCCTGAATTTTCTCTAACAATCCTAAAGTTACAACTTAATCAGATCAGTTTCCGTATCAATTGCTGCTCTTGAACCCATGGAAACTACACTCTGAGACCCATTTAGGTGCATTGTCACATCATTTGGTTTGTAATGTTTAGAAGAGGAAGTGGTGTTAACGTCAGGCCGTCATCAGCCAAGTTGGCAAAGTTCGGTATTTGTTTCACTGTCATTGTCCAGTTCAAAACTGGGGTCTCACCGGTGTTGTCATTTGGCTGGAACATGTGGAAAATTATCTGTTTCCAACCGCTGTCCTTTTCTCCACCGTAAGGAATGTTCATCAGCAAAGTCGGTGTAGACTAGAGTGTTAGGCCTAGGCTATTGGCTAAATGGCAATCAGTAGCTGATTAACTTTCCAAGCCCCGGTACGGTTTACTAGTCTGCCTACCTGTCCACATCCACACATTAGAGGGTGGTGTGCCTGCCGACTTGGCAGAGTGTCTGTTGTCTGTGTGATGTTTGTACTGGTAAACGTATGTGAATGGTTGTCATGGTTATTAGGCTGTTGAATGTGTTGTGTTACAGTGGGATTGTGGTTCTACCTAACTGCAACACCTCCCTGTCCTCATGTGATGGCAGTTGTCCTCATAATTCGCCTCCAACTTGGTGTCTTTGCCCTCCAACTTGGTGTCTTTGCCCTCCCTCCACTGCTCAGATTTGAAACAAAAGTTAGACACCAGTATGTTGTGTTTGTCGTGCATTGTTTCTTTCAGTGCAAAGAGCTGTCCTTTTTGGTCACTCACCAGAGTTGCCCTTTAGGGCTCACACTGCACCTTGTTGAAGTTACCTTTCAGCCAATGAGATTGTAGAGATGAGGCAACAGGAATGTGACCTCTCCTTGACAACCTTTGACTGACAAATGCCCAGTAGTGTCCTGACTGCTGCAGGGGTTAGGAATGGATGGTCCTTGTAGCAGTGTCCATTGATTGCGAGAAGTACCTTTTGGACAGTTGCATCAGTTATGTTTCTTATTATGCGCATGATCACAGCTCACAGTAATATGTCCACGTCCAGCCTTTCACTTCGTTATCAGTTCTGCCCTCTCCACTCATGATCAGTGGGGAGGGTTGATAGGAGTAACAGCTATACTCATCACAAAAGTGAAAGCTATTACTTCAGCGCTCCGTCCTCCTGCTGATCACCAATGGTGATGTTACCTCAGCCTTTGACTATTGGGGGCATCTTGAAGTATCAAGGCCGACTGTCACTTTGTAGTGACCATAGACCTTGACATTTCAAGATATTGGCGGGCGATATTGACAGTTCCCATGAAGAATCGTCATCTTTCATTCCTGTTGCAACCACGAATAACCTGTATTCCATTGGTTGTCATTGTAGCCAACAGTCTCTCAGATGATCCCCCACACTGGATGAAGTCTCTTCAACAGCTTACAGAAATGGACACAATGCCAGGACAGAACCACAGACTCCCTTTTGTTCAGAATTTCCAAATCAGAGGTGAGTACAGCTGACATAAAGCCCCATCCACACTATGCTTTTAAGAAACATCTCACTTGTTACAGCAAGGTGAATGACTCAGGGTTTGGTGGTTGATGGAGAAATTTTCATCGTCAGTCGTTTACATTGCTTCTTGATGATATGGGCCTGTCACACTTTTGCGTATATCAAGTCCTTATGAGTTCCTTTATTAAAATATTTCAATACGCAGTCGCATACATGTATTTGTAACCTACGACCTGCAGAACAGCGTTGGCAGCGTAGTTTTTGTGCATGCCCAAAACTTTCTGGGCTGTACTGTGTACTGTGTACATAAAACTTAAACAAAACGATTGAGGTGCGTGTTGTGCGTACGACTGCGTATGAAAAAAAATGTCAATGCACAACTCATAAGGAATTAGAAGTGTGACAGGGCCTATAATTCAAATCAGGTCCTTATGGACCTAGCGTCCTTTGATTGTCAGAAGACTGAACCAGTTATAATGTCCATGATCCTTGTGTTGCAGGCCCCAGCTGGTCTCAACCTGCTCAGAATCCACCCCCGGGCTTTCAGACACAGATTATTCCCCCATCACCAGTTGGAGAGCCACAGGTTGCTGACGGTTTCCACTGAGATGTTCGACGTGAATGTTGATTGCATGACATCAGTTCTACATACTACAACTGGCTAGCGTTCTCTTTGTCATCAGCTCATTTGCATTGCATGTGTGCTCTAGTTCATCAGATAGAGTGATTGTTTTAAAGTAAGTATTGAGGTGAGAATGAATGCCAAATATGGCGTTATTGGTCCGAAAGACAATATGGGCGAAAAAAAGAAAAGGAGGAAAGCAGAATGCCGAGAGAAAACCTGCGCTGTATGAGAGTCCCCTTCCTATCGTGAAAAGAGTGGGTCTGACTGGGAACCGAACCCACAACCTGAGTGAGGTGCCGATGTTTCCACTGTCCCTGACAGTGATCGTTGAAAATTGTATCAAATATGTGCTTTTACTTGGGGAAAAACCCAGGAGTAGGATTTGTTATGTGGTCAAATTGACTTGCCCTGGTTGATCGGGGAAAGATTGCATTGTGGTGTTCAGATGGATGGCAACTGCTCAGCCTCCAGTGTGTGCTGATGCAGAGTAATGTGAAATATAGATCATTTATGCTTCTAATGTAATGCAACTGTCAAATTTGGATGACATTAAGTGTGGTCTCGACTTCATTGAATTGTTCGTTGAACCTATGGGAAGGTTCTGCATTCTGTCGCTGTCTAAAGGTATATAGAGTATAACCACAGATTATCTGATCACCACACGGACACAAAATCTCAATTATATATGAAATACTACCTGGTGAACTAGAGCATGAGTATATTAAATGTATAAAGTGAATTCATAATCGGTCCATCTTATAAACCTCAAAATCCATTTGACCATTTCATGTAGTTCTCTCTGATCACGTGTACACAAAAAGTCAGAAAGCTTTGAATTCTTTAAGTAATCGATCCACTGTTGTTTTCCTGATTTGTCAATGTAATTTCTATTGCACGTATCTTTCTAGGATAAAATGTTTTCTTGCTTATTGCCCTGAATGTATTTTTCGAAAAAAAAAGTGGTACGAATTTACTCTTTTCAAGTGACTCATCGACATGAGTATGATTTGCTAGGGGTGAGTGCTGCTAAATGCTAAGTGAACAGAAAATTTCCATGTCTAACAGAGGGAACCTTGTGTGTGGATTGAACCAAGTTACTTTAGATTGTGTTCGTGCTGCAGACAGGAGGTTAAAACAGTGTCATATGCTACCTTGTGTTGGCTCAGTTTGCAGGTTTCTCACTGGCAGTTGCTGTAGAAAGTAAAAAACATGTGAAAAGGTTTAATAATGATTTCTTATTTAAAAGGGCAGAAAGGTTTCATTTGATAATTGAAAGAAATTTCGTTTCGTGGAAATATAACGCATTTAATATTCACTTGTGAACGTATAAATTTCAATGCTTTAGGTACGTCCGCCCTTCAGCCTGTTATTTCCATTCTCTTTTACTTCTTCACACGCTTGACATCACTTAGATGACACCAAAACACATCGCAATCATATCAGTTGAATATTTCATATGACGTGTAGAAACGAGACCACAAACGTGATAGTAGTGTTTCATGGTGATAACATATGTGCAGTCGAGATGAATAAATATTTCACACGAAAAAAAACTCCACACGAAAAAACAGTTCAGTGGTATTATTGTAAATGTTCACAACTTGTTTCTTTGACAATGCATCATGGGCCAACTGAAGATGGTGTGCATAAACAGGATGCAGGACACAAGCCTGAGAAATATTATAATCAAAAGTGGCTCATACATATGCGTGGTTGCTGCACTGTATAAGGTTTGCTTAGGATTGATAGACTGAGTACAAAATAACTTCACCTGAGTAAGCCTATTTCGAAATGGATTTTACGACGACTGATGAAGTACCGGTATATATGTTTAGTTGTAATGTGTAAAACTGATGATATGGAACATATTTAAATTCAAGTGAATTCTTTTAAGCATATTAAACTCTGTCAGTGGTATAAGGTGGAGACATTCATTTTTTGCTGAATTGAGACAAACCCAAGGCTTTGAATTGTCTCTGAGTGCGAGCGGCTGGCAAGGTAGAGGTTCTCTAATTTGTCATCAGAATGATTGAATCAACTAATTAACAAACAATTAATCCATAGTTCAATTAATTAGGTATCTGTTCAAGTCATTTAGTTCTGATGATTAATTTCGTTGTTTATTCGTTCAAAGTGTCATTGAATCTTGCTTAAGGTGGTTTCCATCGTTGCATTAATTAGTTTGACTAAGCGAGCAGCTCTGCTAATTAATTGTCCTTGGGATTGATGATTTAGATTCATATTAACATTTTAGGTAATACTTTGTGCTTTTCATAGCCAGTCAGTTGTTGGTATGTATGTTTTGCTGTGGGGAACAGCATCTTTCTGTTATATCACATTTAAAACGCCCTGTGAGCTAAGCCATCCTCTTGCATTATAACCGTAAGTATCATATTTGATCGAGAGTCAAGATACGCAGATTGAACTGGGGTTTGTGGTAGACCATACTGTGGCTAGGGATGGAATACATTATAAATTATTTATTGCAAATCTATGAACATGTAACAGTTCTTCTTGTTCAGATAAAAGTATTAAGAGGATGCTACTTCTGTTGTTGTGTTGGTTCCTACATGTCTTATCTGCTCCCTCCCAGACCTTGGATCCCATCTTATTCTACTTCAAATATGGCTGCCAGGCAGCCATCTTGGAAAATGGCTTTTCATCCATATCTCATAAACTACAGCAGCTAGAATGTTTTGAGCCTTCAATCATATGTATTTAGGTACCCTATGTACATGTACCGGTAAATATGGCCACCATTTATCCATCTTGAAAAATGTACTGAGGCCCATATCTTATGAACAATACCACAAAGAATGTTCAAATCTGGTATGTTGTTTCCCTGGAACATATTGACTTGACACTTGTTTGTTCTGGTACATTCGCCCAGGTGAGCACATGGTCCATGGACCATTTCATTATGCAGTTGTGGGACTGTGTTCATTGCAGAGCTCTGGCTTCATGCTTCCTCATGGCAGTACTGTCCTGTCGATGTACATGCATGAGTAGTGGACTGCTTGCAGTGCAAAAATGTAAACATGGTTAATAAGTCATCTATGTTATGGTGTCTGCTGTCTCAATAAATAGGCATGTTTGTGGGTACATATCATATCATATCATTACCGGCGTCGTAACCCTCTTGGGTTTTTGCCGGAGGTATGGAGTCCACGACAGGCTACTGTCCACCTGTGTGGGGTCTTTTACTTGCCCTGGCATAGACACTCAGGTACAAGGGACCACGGCTTTTAGTCCCATCCGACGGACCCTTAATTTGTTTCACAATTTTGTTTCACAATTATATGCCTTCGCCCGGAGTCGAACTCACGCTGACCCATTGCACAGTTTGGTAGTCAAGCGCGCTAACCACTCGACCACCGGGCTTAGACCCGACATAGAATACATGTACTGGGTACTGCGAAATGAGTGTTCAGGCCTAAGACAACTCCACATGCTGTACTTGCACTATTATTGCAGCCACTCTCCCATAATATGCAGTCTAACTACCAGGGTCAATACAAATGCTCCTCACACTTGTTTCTGGAGTGAGTGGAAGAACTGTAAATGGCCCAAGTTTTTCAGACCAATTGTCTCCCATCTCCTTGAAGTACTAATGTATGGGACTTGTCCTTTGCTGGGTATTGCTGTAGCTGTATGTCACTATTGTCAGCTCTGGCATTGGTAGGGGATTACATGGGTCTCTTTGAATATCTTACATACCTGTGACCCACTCTGGCAAAAGCAGATGCATGTCACTCCTACCTTGGCAGGTTAAGACCAAATGTTCGTCAGTTTCAGTATTGTCTGTCTATTGTGAAATCTGAAATGATCTATTTCTTCCATTCTCTCCTGGTGTCATCTTAGTTCATTGAGGCTCACCTTCTAAGTGACATGCGTCTCTTTTTGCCAGAACGGGTCACATCTTACATGTAGCCTTGTGGTGGCTCAATATTTTGCATACTCATTGTCCAACTACCATGTGTAGGCCTAGGCCTACTACCTTGCTCACAGTCGCCTAGATGGCTGTACTGGATGCACACAGTCAGAAAGTATTAAGAGGATGCTACTTCTGTTGTTGTGTTGGTTCCTACATGTCTTATCTGCTCCCTCCCAGACCTTGGATCCCATCTTATTCTACCTCCAATATGGCTGCCAGGCAGCCATCTTGGAAAATGGCTTTTCATCCATATCTCATAAACTACAGCAGCTAGAATGTTTTGAGCCTTCAATCATATGTATTTAGGTACCCTATGTACATGTACCGGTAAGTGCAGCAAATTTCAGCCATATTGAACTTCAAATATGGCCACCATTTATCCATCTTGAAAAATGTACTGAGGCCCATATCTTATGAACAATACCACAAAGAATGTTCAAATCTGGTATGTTGTTTCCCTGGAACATATTGACTTGACACTTGTTTGTTCTGGTACATGTACATTCGCCCAGGTGAGCACATGGTCCATGGACCATTTCATTATGCAGTTGTGGGACTGTGTTCATTGCAGAGCTCTGGCTTCATGCTTCCTCATGGCAGTACTGTCCTGTCGATGTACATGCATGAGTAGTGGACTGCTTGCAGTGCAAAAATGTAAACATGGTTAATAAGTCATCGATGTTATGGTGTCTGCTGTCTCAATAAATAGGCATGTTTGTGGGTACATAGAATACATGTACTGCGAAATGAGTGTTCAGGCCTAAGACAACTCCACATGCTGTACTTGCACTATTATTGCAGCCACTCTCCCATTATGCAGTTGAACTACCAGGGTCAATACAAATGCTCCTCACACTTGTTTCTGGAATGAGTGGAAGAACTGTACCGGTAAATGGCCCAAGTTGTTCAGACCAATTGTCTCCCATCTCCTTGAAGTACCGGTACTAATGTATGGGACTTGTCCTTTGCTGGGTATTGCTGTAGCTGTATGTCACTATTGTCAGCTCTGGCATTGGTAGGGGATTACATGGGTCTCTTTAAATATCTTACATACCTGTGACCCACTCTGGCAAAAGCAGATGCATGTCACTCCTACCTTGGCAGGTTGTGACCAAATGTTCGTCAGTTTCAGTATTGTCTGTCTATTGTGAAATCTGAAATGATCTATTTCTTCCATTCTCTCCTGGTGTCATCTTAGTTCGTTGAGGCTCACCTTCTGAGTGACATGCGTCTCTTTTTGCCAGAACGGGTCACATCTTACATGTAGCCTTGTGGTGGCTCAATATTTTCCATACTCATTGTCCAACTACCATGTGTAGGCCTAGGCCTACTACCTTGCTCACAGTCGCCTAGATGGCTGTACTGGATGCACACAGTCAGAATGGGCTGATGTTAGAAAAGCTATGGGAATAATCATGCAGTGGATCATTGTAATAAAACAGAGCATGGTCAACTTCATTCGGCAGTTTTATTGAAAAAATTTGGATTTCTACATGACTGAGGGTACCGTATTCAAAGGACTAAGGTAATGGATACATGTATACATTGTTTGTGACACACATTGTACATATTTCTGAGCAGTAGTCCCTAGAACACAAGCACATACGGTAAGCCTGAGAAGGCTTTGCATGCATTCAGTGTCAATCCAGCAAAGTTCAGTGTCGGGTACTGCCAGCACTACATAGGCCTATACTTCTTGGCCTACAAGTACAATTGCAGATTCCACTTTTAGCTGAAGGGAGGCCCTTAGAGGACAGTGGACACTACTAATCACTGTCGCTTGATATCTCAATCACCATGGGATTGGCAGGGGGCAGTATCAACGATGAGGGCAGATGTGCTCTGGGAGCAGCCACAAGTGCAACGGGGTATGGCTTAGCAGTCTCCGCTGGCTTGCTTAAGTAGTCAATATAGTGAAACTGAGAGATTGCTGTAGTAGGGGGTTTGGAAGGGATGAAGCTAGAGGGTTTTGACGTCACGGTTGATGCTGAAGCTCGTGAGGTGAATGGGGGATATTTTTTTGTCAATGATGGTGCCTTTGGTGCAAACGAGGCGGTAGTCAGAGTCGATGCAGGTAGACCTGGCATAGATGTTGTTGACGTTGGTTTTACCTTGACGCTTGATGAATGCTTCACTGAGGAAGTTGGCCTGGGCTTTGCAGTCGCTTTCAGTTGTGTGCTAGTACTCTTAGATATCTCGGCCTTCTGAGCCAGTTTTTGTAAGGCTTGGCTACTTTGATAAATTGCTGAGTAAGGTGTAGGCCTAACATGCGTTTTGTGTACACCAGACTCGAGTTTATGAACTGTTTTAGTGCTGGATGCTTGAGGCCTCACAGCAGTGGTCGTTTTTGTGGCAGCAATGGATGCAGTAGGTTTGAAATAACCCTGAGTCGTGCTTGGAGATTTGACAGTTTCGTCTACAATAGACCTACTGACCGACAGATCCAGTGGTCCAATCCTCGGTGGGCTGGGGGCAGTATAGCTAAACAGTTCTGGTGATTTAACAAGGCGTACAGAACAAGGCCGTACAAGTGTCATCGGGTCCACACCTCTCGACGGTCCATCCTTTATCGGGGACCGAGGTTGGTTTTGATGATGCTCGCGGATGGCTTGCATGGTGCCTGGTTTCATCAATGACGGGTTTGCCTTTAGAATTGTCCCCTGCTTTGCTTGAGACAGTTTTGGCATTGATAATGAAAGTGATGGAGACCTTGGCTTTCCTTCCTTCATAATCTTGTTCAAGAGAGGCATCTTTTCCAATTTAGCTTTGCCGCTTTGTTGTTCGGCAAGCTTGGCAATTCTTTCCTGAAATCAAAAGGAAAGACGGTTAAAGCCACACTGTATTGAATTCAGAAAGTGCTCCGACAGCCCGAATTTTTGCCAAGTTATTCCTATCCAGACATATCAGAACCAGTCATTGTTGGTTTAGGCCTCAGGGCGGCTTGAGATATGAGTAGGCCTATGTAGACCCTACCTGATCTTCTTCTGTGATCGTTCTCCATTTGGGTGATGCTGGCCCCTCCAGTGAGCTGACCGACTTCCTGGGCTCTGTATGGCTGGGAGTCGACACCTTCACCATGAGATGGTGCGTGCAGTAGTTGGTTGCTTGCTCCAGAAGGGATGGCTGGGGCTCAATCTAAACACGGAGATAAAGAATGGCGAACTACTAGTGAAACTGATAAATATGACAGATCATATCGACAGAACTTAATGATAACTCGGATGCAAATATGTCCATCGGCTCCTGAACTAGCTGAAGCTGGCTCCAAAAGTGATGGCCGTATGATATTTGCATGACAAATTTAAAGACCCGATATTGAGAAGTGAAAAAAATCAAAATCCATCTCATACCAGATCAGGTTTGCACAACTTGAAGCCATCAACAAGGAGAGAGTTATACTCCTCTGTCCCTGTCTCCAACTTGATACCAGCACTCCAGACTTTGTGAATATCAGAGAGAAGGTTGTGTAAAATCTCTGGATTTGTTTCACGTGAACTCGCTTTCAGTTTCTTTCTGATAACAAACTGACTGCTTTTGAATGCTTTCTTGCTCAAAGCGATTCTTTCAGAGTCTCGCATGTACTTCCTGAAAAATGGATAAAAGATCAATAAATACCGACCTAATGATCGCTGTCATCCTGCGTGAGACTCAAAAAGAGATAAAACATGAACTCACTTGGTTCCTTCAGGTGTTTTCCCGAGTTGCTGGTGAATATAGAGCAGGACATTGACATCTGAGAGTTCCTTCATTACGTCTATGAGTAGAGTGACAGAGCGGTACATGTGTGTGGCAAAACTCCCACACCGGTCGATCTCCTCTATTGGCATGCGCCAAATCCCCTGAAAAAGGGTGATTTAACATGGAATTTGTGAACAGGAAAAGGGTGCCCTGCTATCCTTGTGACAGCAGAAGTGATACAAACTATTTCTAAGACATACAGATAATGGGATTGGAAGGGGGACCTACACATCAAATCCTTCTACCCTTTGAGTCTCTCCCGAAAGGCCCTTGTATCCCAAAAGATCTCGACAGCACTAAAAAGATATCAGTCAATAGGTCCAAGATTCCTTTACAAAGGACTTACCATGAAGAAATTGGTCTGTTTCCTCTCATGGAACAAGCCTTGTGATGACATATGGGGCAAGGACTGCCAATTAGGGGAGCCCAGGAGGTAGTCCGAGGCATACTTAATGTTCTGCAAAACACATTCAAAGTACATGTAGATACTGATATTAGAGCAGTGAGAATAACTATATGTAGTTCAATCCAGGGAAAAAACTCTCTTTCTGGGTATTCTACTCAATTGAAATATTTCTATGGCACAAAGTACTAGCAGGCTGCACCGGCATCAACACCATAGGGCCAAGTACATGCTGAATCTGTGAGTGAAATTTTCCACAACTAAATCCTCATACGCACCTTATGCCAAGGAGATTTAGCATAGATTCTCGCCAGCTGGTAGATAGACTTGTAGTGAGTCGGGAACCTCCACAGGCAGAGGTGCAGGCCCTTTATGCACTCATCAATCAGGCCCTTGCTGTACTTATCAGACACTTCAGCATCAGGTTTATGGTCAGTATTGGCTTCATCTGTTGTCTGCTTCTGAGATGCACGGCTTTCGTTTTTCATTTCATTAGTTAGGGGCGGGGATTTCTCCAGTTCCTTAGAGCCACCACTCATCGTTTTAGCACCATCAGTATCCATAGGAGTGATGCCCGATTCGGGATCTTTGCTGGCAGCCTCAGTTGGTTCTTCTTTTATATCAGTTCCACTCTCTTTATCTTTGCCATTAATTGAAGATGGCACAGGTTCCTCGGTTTTGTCTGGATTCGGTACAGCCACCTTGGCGTCCACTGGACTTGGTACAGCAATCTTTACATCACCTGGACTTGGTACAGCTAACTTGACATCACCTGGACTTGGTACAGCAGACTTGACATCACCTGGACTTGGTACAGCTAACTTGACATCACCTGGACTTGGCAGAGCAGACTTGACATCACCTGGACTTGGTACAGCTAACTTGACATCACCTGGACTTGGTACGGCTGACTTGACATCACCTGCACTTGGTACATCTTTTAACATGATATCAACTGGACTTGCTACAACTGACTTGGCATCAGCTGGACTCGGTACAGCTGATTTGACATCACCTGGACTTGGTGCGGCTGACTTGACATCAGCTGGACTTAATACGGCTGACTTGGCATTAGCTGGACTTTGTGTGGCTGACTTGACACCACCTGGGCTTGGTACAGCTGACTTGACTTTACATGGACTTGGTACACTGTCCTCAACATGTTGGCCTGAAGTCATTTCTTCGCCGCTGCCTGGAGCGTCATCAAGTGGATCATCAATAGCTATCTCCTCAGTCCTAGACGTTAAATTGCGTGCTGCTTCCAGGCATTGATCTATTCTATCAAAGTCTGTGCTAAATTTATCCAGATCACTCCTGAAGTCCTGCGAAGACTCAGAAATTTCTTTATTCCCAACTGCTGCATCAGCACCTTCATCCATCTTGGGGTCAACCTTTGTCTCCTGGTTCTCTGACTGACATTTTTCCAACATCTGCTGGACAGCATCTTCTAATTTGCTCAGATACTCGTATGCATCATCGTTAACAGGACTGGTGTCCTTGGAGTTGGGGTCCTGGGGGCTAGAGTATAAAGTTTTGGATTCATGGATGCTTGGAAATGCATTTTCCTTGGAGTTTGAGTCCTGGGGGCTGAAGGATGAAGGTTTGGACTCGGGGAGACCTTGAACTGCACTCTCCTTGGAGTTGGAGTCCTGGGGGCTACAGGATAAACTTTTGGATTCAGTATGGGCAGGAACTGCATTGCTCTTGGAGTTTGAGTCATGGGGGCTACAGGATAAACTTTTCGACTCAGGGAGGGCTGGAACAGCATGTTGCTGTGAAAGCATTGGGGAAGCTGTCAGAGTTTGACGTGCAGACTCTTTTGGTACATCAAGCTCCTTACAAGCTGCGCCAGGATCTTTCTGAGAGGTCTGTGAACTTGACCCATCAGATGATACCATCACATCATCACCAGATGTCAATCCTGTTTCTCTCATAACTTCTGAAGTTGATGAGGCAAGTCCCAACGATTCTTTATCAGATGAAACTTGAGCGGTGATCTTTGGATGGAATGAAAGTTCTTTAGCCTCTGCTGTCTGAGGCTTCAGGTCATCCAGGTCAGCAGGATGAGCATCTATGGGAGAGGTAGCCTGCTTCAGATTTGATCGCTCACTATCAACATCCTTGACGGTCTCCATTTTGCACAAATCTCCATCTTCCTCCTGTTCACCATCTGTTTCTATTTTCTTCTCACCGACTGTAAACTTGCCCTGTGTCACCTCAGATTCCACTACTTTTGGCTCTTCATTTGTCTCACTGGTGACAGTAACATCAAATGGCTGCGTCTCCATTTTATCTTCATGATCCTCATCGGACTCACCTCCTGGGCTGTCTTCCACGTTCATGGGTGTCTCTTGATCCAGGTTAACTAGGCCCTCACGAGCCGTTTCATCAGACTTCACCTCATTTTGGTCTCTGATCATTTTCTTCTCAATCCCATCACTTTCGTTCATTTTCTCATCCATGACAGTCCCCTGATTGTCATCTCCAAGCAATTTCTGTGACAGACTTGACTCTACGCAGCCTTCAATCACTTCTCCAGAGCACAACATGGGTTGGTCCTTGCGATTTTCCACACTCTCCGTGACCTGTCCGTGAACCGACGCAGCATCCTCTGCACTCAATTCGGTACATCCCTCATCCTCTTTCCCCTCCCAAATGCAAAACGGCTGCCAAGTCGTGTCCGTTCCTTCATCCGTTTCCATGGAAACCTCGGGTGTGGAAATAGAAATCGGCATCGGAACAAAATCGGATTCTACTTCCGACTGAGTTGTTTCAGACCGCTGTATCTGTCCATCTTCAGGCCCAGCATCACTTGATTCATCCATCATTTTCTCCTTCTTCTTCAATACTTGGTCAATCAAATCATTCAGGATGTCAGATATCAAATCTTTCAACACAAACTCTTCAACCTCTGTCTTTGGGGTTTGTTCCACGTGGCTCATTTCTTGACAACTGTTAAAGGTATCCTCTGATGAAGACGATACATGCAGTGGACTACTAGCCCAGGCAGGCTCATCCAGAAAGAATTCACACACCTCCCTCTGCGTCAGGGTGCCCTTCTCTCCTCTGGAAGTTGTACTACTGACAGTAACTATCTTATCCATAATATCATCCAGAATTTCTGCCACCACGACTTTCACATCTGCATCGATCTCATCGAGTCTACGAGACACGAACTCGGATTCCATGTTTTCACCTTCTGGATAACTATCACCTGGGATGGTTTCAAATTCCACAATCTCGCATTCCATGGGTTGGGCTTCCATAAACTGCCCCTTGTCAGTCAGTGACTTCTGTGCCAGTTCCATTTTCCCCTCCTCTTCACTTGATGCCAGCCCCGATACATTCTTGGCGACCTCTAAACCTCCTTCATTACTCTCCACCTCCGATGATGAACCCTCACCCCTCGGTGGTGAGAACAGTATGTCCATAGAATCATCACAAGAGCTATCCGCACCCTTCTGTTTGGAATATTCGTGGTCGACTGGATTTTGGTGGTAAGTCTGACGTACGTTTTTGGGGGGTGTAGTCGGGGTAGGTGCGGTCAAGTTTGAGGATGAGCTGTCATCATGAGTCGTACACAGGACAGAGCTTTTGCTGAAATGGAATGAAATCACAATCAAAATCAAATTATATTCATGTATCAAAACACAAAGGCGTTCACAGAGTAAGAATTCAAGCCGAAGGAGCTTCGTGTTTATAGAATGCAAGCCGAAGGAGCTTCATGTTAGAATGCCAGCCGAAGCTGCTCAGAGTATTGGAAAATACCCACCTATCTTTCTTTTCATGTCTCTTCTCCCTTCCAAATGCAAACGGACTCTCCGCTGCATCCTTGATGTGTTTGTCAAATACTTTGAAGAGCTCTAGGCTGATGCCCTTCGAATTTCGCAACACGTATTTCAAAATGGAAACATGAAGCCTGTAGTGGAGCTGAAAATGATAATTTTCTTGTCAAATTATGGGGTGACTCAAAAAACATGCAGTACTGATAATCTAAAATAGCCACTATACGATATGATACACACCTCTAGGGCCTCCACAGCCAGATGAGGTGGGCTGACGATATAGTGAATCTTCTTGGGATATCTAGCATTGTCCTCGTACAGGTACCGAGCAGCCTGAAATGAAATAACCAAGACTGTTTTCATCAGATGGCAAAACTTGATTTTAGGAGGAAAGAACTGAGCTAAATGATCGTCTCGGTATAACAGAAATGACAAAACGTAAGTGCCAGTACGGCACGGATTATGGTTCTACCTTCTGAAAATGCGCCAGATATTCGCTAGGATGACGATGCATCTTCTCCGCGATCTTGCCAAGCATGTAATGATGCAGCCATCGTTCCTCGATCTCATCTGCATCACCACACTCTCCCGCCTTAATGTAACAATACTGTGCTGTCTTCAGCATCTCATCGCGACTGCTCTCGGCAATCTTACGATTTTCTTCATTCAGTGGGAATAGGCATTGCTGGAAAGTGAGAAGAGACCATGAGGTGTAAGGAAAACCCAAAACAAAGCTCATTTAATACAGGACTCACATTTTTCTTTTGAAGTTAAATTCAAGATGGCTGCCATGGCCTCCACCCAAGATGTCTGACACAGCCACCATCTCTGGTTTGCATGGCCACCACCATTCCTGACACAGATTACTTGAACATGACGTTGTACATGCATCACTTTCCATCTTATTACCTGTTTTAACTGCCTCGCTGCATACATGTGAAGAGCATATGCGAACGCCCCATACTCAATCCACAGCTTGCTGTTTGAATCATCAAGATCAAGAGCTCGGCGGAAACAGCGTAGGACAGCTATGGCATGTTTGTGGATGTTACTCTCTGATTTCAACTCATTCTGGAAGAAAACCAATCTTATATGAGAAACCTCTCATGTGGAACAGCCTTAGGGTATTCCAGAGTCTGGAAACTTTCAACACAGAGCCATGTGTTGGCCGAGAGCCACAAATCAAGACTTACAGAGTTGAGTTTTTGCTCAAGCCTGCTACTTCTGGCCAGGGCCATACCAGCCCAGGAATCAAACCTCTCGGGGTTCACACAAATGTCATGGAGGTAAAACTTGATGGCTTTCCTGGGGAACAAAAGAAAAAACAAATTCAGTACAATAGAAGACAGTACAGTCTAATGATACTATCAACATTGAAATTACTCTCAAGTTTTATTTCTGTTCCCTCCTGTTTCATACTTACGCCTGTTCCTTGTTCTTGAAATAATAGTCAGCCAGCAGGTAATAGATCTCTCTGACAACATGAGCATGCCTGGAAGTAACGTACAACATGAATTATTTCTTTTATCCAACCTTTTTATGGAATTTTGAGGCACTATAAGACAGAGGATGATATTCTTGGCATTTTGGCTTTAGTTCTGTCTGAATTGCTCAGGTAGTTGACTAGAAGGTTTTCTAACCTCTGTCTCTTTCACAGGGGCTGTGCATGATTGACAGCACCAAAACAACACATAGTCTTCTCATTATTAAACACCCTCCTCTTAAGAGAACGTTTTGAATATTATTGCTACGTCCTGCCACATGATATTTGAACAGTGTTTATGAACCTACCCCTCAGTGGCGAAACCCTCAGGGAGTGAAGGAGGGATGTTCGTAATGCCCTCAATGTAGTTATTCACCATCTCAATGGTTATGGGAGGGTTACTTGGAACAGGTACCAGGGGGCAGATGCGACGTAACAGGTTCTCAAGCTGCAATGGGAATGCTCAGGTTTTTAACGCTTTCTCTGCCAGTGGCAATGTCACATCCCAAAATCTTACAGACATCCTGTAACGTAGGTATTCATCGGAAAGCGCTCTCTCAGAGCTTTCCAATATCAGTGGGATGGTTTTCAGGTGCTTTCAAGCATTTTTACACACTTTTTGTTTGACAAAATTGGCCTCAGTAAATGAACATGTTGAATGTACATGTACATATGATATTGTACATCTACATGTATGCAAGGCCAAAACTGGGCATCTAGCTTTAGAATAGACTTTACATGTATTTTATCTAATCATTTCTAATGATTAGAACGTAGAACTTACATCAGCAGACACTGTACTTGTCTTATAACTGTCAAACTCCGGCACTGTCTTAGGCTTGTAGTAGTCAAACAGAAGAATGGATCGCTCCCAGACAAGGTTAATTGGTGCCGCATTGTGCTCTTGCAAGTGGCGAACCTTGGCCTTTTTGTTTGGATAAGAGTATAAACAATAAAGGCATTGTTCTAAACCCTGTTCCAATTCCTCTTGAAACGGATGTGAGCAACTCGGTCCGTATTTCTTCAGCTCGGATTCAATTATTTCAAGAAATAGAATTAAGAGGGCGCCATCACTGTTTGTACACCAGGAACGTCTGCCTAGATACTCATGAGCGATGTTTAACAGCATCAGAGATGACGGCATTCCGGTGTCCCAGTTGTGTGAGAAGTCCCCCTCGGCCTCCTTGAGTTGTCGGAATCGGGTCTCCTCACTGCAAAAGAAATTAAAGAGAACGCGGTCATTCTGCTCACTATTGTTGGTTTCCTTATGACTTGTGTTGAGACCAATGGCACAAACAACTGCCCATAGTTTTCTATGGTTAAGTTGCCCATAGAGAGCCAACTTGCACGAGAAAACTCTCACGTGGAGTAAACTATCGACACTTACTGATGAATCAGCCTGTAGAGCAAGATCCATGGCAACACGGTACCGATGATCTCGGACGAACCGTCGGGTATGTCCATCGCAAGTTCAATCACACGTATCAAATTGTTTGTAAAACGTACAAGATTCTTGGCTGGCAATGTCTTGATGATGCTAGAGTCGAGGCTTAGACTCCTGAAAGAATCAGAAGAAAAACAACATCAGGATGAGGGAGAGTGGCAATACAGGCACATCTTACATAGACTGGTTCTCTATCCACACCCTCCATATGGTTTAGCAATTTAACAGGCAACCAGTCAACTCACAAACCCATCAACCCTTCAGGAGCTTTGAGAAATCCAAGATGCACTCCCTCCAGTTAGTTACTTCTTTGTAATCAATGACTGTTGAAAGAACACCTTGAAATCGGAACAGGGCACAAGAACTAAAGAACCATTTAGCCTGATACTTTGGCAAGAATCATCATTACTAGTACTGGACACTGCCGTAAACGTACTTTTCAATTCCTTCAAAGAGCTGTGTCATCGTGCTGATCCATTCCTCCTTGGCTTCCGTTGTCTGCACATTCAGGTAGCATTGGAGAGCTTCATTGATAGAAACCTCACCCCACATTAGCACCAGCTGAAACAGAAGCAATGTCAAGCTGTTGAAAGGAATCCCTTCAAATAGCATCCCAAACTTTTTCCACACTTTGCCCAGTGGCAATGCAAACTGCTTTACGATCAACTCACCTCGAAATTCTTGATCTTTAGAAGTGAATCCTGCAACAACAACAGCTGTGCATGTCGTTCAGGTATTGAACTGTTCACATCAGCAAGAGTTTTCCCTTTAGGTGCCCCACTCTTAAATGTTGGTAATAAGAGGTTCACAACATTCTGGTATTTCTCTTGTTCATGAAGACGCTGAAGTTCTTCCAGCGATTGACATCTGTGAAGCGACTCAATCTGTTTCTGGACAGTGTCTGAAAAATGGCAGGTTAATATACAAAATTTTTGAGGTAAAACAGGAAAATTATAATCAGAACAACTAATTCTTGATGGAGTGCGACCCCCCACCCCCACCCCACCCCATGACTGCCCTCAGCACTACCATCCTGAGCTGTCCAAAATGCATTTCACATGAAAACGTATGGCTATGTTCCTGTTGCAAACAAAATAACTGAATAACTGTGACCAACAGTGATCCATCATCTCAAGATGGGTTGTCAGAATACAGAACACAAGCTCATACACACCAGTTGTCACCATGTTTTCAGCGCGGCAGTTCTTCAGTCTCACCACAAGTCTGACTGAAGATTCTTTCTTGAAATCTGACAGGAATGTCATGATCTGTAACAAAACGTGTAAAACTGAAGCTATTTTACATGTACTCACACTACGGTCTTCATAATTGTGGTTCTTAGAGAGAGTTTCCAAACTTACCTGGTCAAAAGCATCAGCAGCCATCTCAGTGTCACAATTGAGGATGTGGAAATGAGCCTTTAACCAGAGAACTGGAATGAAATAACATATTCTCTGATTCGGGAACCGATTCAAGCCCTTTGATATTCACTGGCGTCTTTGTAAAGAACAATCAGAGTTTACTCAGAGAGACGCGGGTTTCACATCCTAGGTACTGAACTGAGGCCAGATTTCCTGGTTACCATCTGCCTGAGGGCCTAGATTGACACCAGTAACAAAGAATGACACCAGTAACAAAGAATGACACCAGTTCATGCACTGAACAGGATCAAGTCACTCACCTCGGACACAGAACTCAGGCCAGAATTCTCCCATTATGTCGGACTGAGATGCTAAGCCCATCAAATATGATAATTCTTCATTGAAGTACTCGCCTGGGAAGTCAGGACCAAGGCGTATGTTGGACATGGCTGGACTCCTGAACAAAAAGAATGTCAGCAATGATAATAGTTGAGTAAACTGATGACCGATGATCATTACTTGCGAAAAGCGCCGGTTTTTTTGTTTGAGCGGGTCACATATGTCAACACAAGACATAACTCACTTGCGCGCTGCGTTTGGAGATGATGATGTCTTGACCCTGGTCTGCAGCCACTGGTCAACCTTGAACTCGGCCCATAGTAACGCCACTGTCCCCATATTGCGGATGTGCTCATCAGAATCATCTTTGCTGCAAAGTAATGGGTTACATCAGTAGAACCACGTTGTTCATATGAAACCCCAATGTGTGAGTTGAAACAGGATGATGGTCACAGTATTACCACAAACTTGGCATTGCATGTTTCAAGCACTACATGATGTCGTAATGATGCATATTTTCCTAGTACATGTAATTGCCACAAGAAGGTTAGATGAGTCCATGAACTTACAACCAGTAGGATGGAAGAGTGATATGCTTTCGAACCCTAATGTAGATCTTCATGTATATCTCACTCATTTCAGGTGGCCTGAAAAACATTTATAATAGGCAAAACGAAGTCCCACAAAGGACATATACAGAGTTGAGAGCAGAGACGTCTAACTTGGCTCATTATTGGCTTTTAGGCAACACCGGTATTAGACGATTTGTTATGCAATGTAGGAGGAAACCAAAGCCCGGGAGAAGCATTAAGAGAAATAAATAAGAAACACAAGCAGTGGTTTTTTACCAGATCTCTGAATATTTGCTCGCAAGTTTCAACAGGAATTTGATCATCAGATCAATGGCACCACCATTAATGATGCGATCTTTCATGAACTGGTGGACCGACTTCCCCTCATCGACAGCCCATGTGTTTGCTTCAGTATCATTCAGCATCTCTGGTTCATCTCCATCCACCTGGTCCAACGTCTGCTGGGTATGGGTGTTGTTTACTTCAGCCATGTCTTCTGCCTCTTCAGCATAATGCCTAAATGCAAATACAAATAGGGAAATCTTACTTGCTTATCTTTCTTGGGCCAAAAGTTTTATAGAACTTTTGAACTTGATGCCGGCACCGATGGCCCCTAGCCTTCAACAGCCGCCTGTCCTCACAACTGCTATCCTCACAACCCTCCACCCCTCCTGCAAAAACGTAGATCTACCCCTGACCTACCTTAAGGTAGATGGGAGAAATTCTTGCAGCAGAGTTTGATAGTTTATACTCTCTTCCTGTTTTTTCTTCCCAGTATCTCTGACCCTCGCCGATCGCCTCTTACAAATGAAAGGGTCCAACTCTTCACAAAGTCGCTTCCTTTTGGGCCCTCGTTTCTTTGAACTTGGTTTTGTTACATCATCAACTTCCATAACAGTGGGCGTGGATTCTCCAGATTTCAGGAAGTCTGATGTGAAATCTTAAATGGAAAACACAAGGCATTGATCCATGCATTGGCCCCAGGATTGAAATAACCAGTTGTGGTGTAATGACTGACTTCCTCGATGGAAATTCCAGTTATTTCTTGCTTTATGTGATCTATGTAGTGCTGTGGCGTTGCACTCCTAACACTGCACCAGTGTCACGACTTACCCATCACGGAAGCTGCAGAAGTGATCGGAAGTATTGGTGTACTGGTATCACTGGGTACGAGGTTGCCAACCTGAGGCACCTCAGACAACAGTGATTCAACCGGAAGTGACGGTGAAATATTCATAACAGGAATCTCAACATCTGGGTTCATTTTCTCGTACATTGTCAAGTCTACACGACTGCATACACTCTGAAAAATATAACGTCATTATCAACTACATGTACTGCTGGCTCTTGACTCAAAATTCTAGGAAAGGCAAAGATTTTTTTTTAAATTTCAAGGAGGCATAGGATCCACAGTGGACAGTGTCAGTACTTCTGGAATATGCTTACTCTGGGATATGATTTCCCTGCTGTCTCATCATAAAGACTTATCAGACATTGTCCAAGATCTTTCCATGTGAAGCTCTTAAGAGGTTCTGGGAATAACAAAGGAGGTGGAGTGGGAACTTTACACAGTTCTCGTCTCTTTTCTCGGATCTTGACAGCTTCGCTGACATACTGAAAGAAAAGAACTCAGATACAACAGGCATGAAAACTGCAAAGTTATGAACATATCTGAACAAATGGTGACTGGTAAGGATGTTCTGCTGGCAAATGGGTGACTAATGTCGGTAATATTATCCCACAACAGAGGAAGTATTGAGAGTAGCTACCTGTTCCCGTTCCTCAGTCTCCACTACTGTATCTTCAATTGCAGGATCACTGAAAGCAAACAATTATAATTTTCTTGATTGGTAATACTGATTGACAATCATGTGGAAATCACTGAAATCAGAGTTAGCCCTCCTGAAATACTGAAATGTACTGCCAAGTTAAAGAGTACAGATACATGTTAATATAAAATTACACTTACCAATTTTGGAAATATTCACTGCATTCTTTCTTCAATGAGGCCTGTTCAGAGAAGATCTGTGCCCGGAATACAAGTCCCTTGATGTATCCTGAATCTCGCTCCAGTGCTCTCCCAATATAGTACAGACAAGCTGGAATAAAGTCATGACTTTGAAGTAGATACTCACAACCAACTAATAATACAGTGTTTACTTAATAATGATATGAAGAGATGAGAAGCCAATAGACCTATCTACGCTGCTTGGACATGTAGCAATGGTGAACCGAGGCTTATTTGGTGGAGTTTCTACATAGAGAAAGCTAAACACATACTTACTGGTGTAGTTGTTCAAGGCATAGAGAACAGTGATAGCATTATCAAGGCAGGGCCAGTGATTTGGGCTGCAAGATAGTCCCTAAACAACAAATTAAAACAGATACATAGATTTTTGCTACTTTGCTTAGAGAGTAGATCTAACTACTGCCAAGGCACTGAGAAAGACTCCCAGACACTTATAGTTATGCAGTTATTATAATCAAATGCCATACCAGGTGGTTTGCATTGTTTGCAACCTATCTAAGGTGCTCGACTGCTTGCATCTATCAAAAAGTTACAAATGTAGATTTGCTGTACCTGCATAAATGCAAATTTAGCCAGTTGATAGTTGTTCAGTTTGATGGCTGTTGTCCCAATCTTGTGCCACAGTGTTACATCAGTTGAATCAACATTCACTGCCTCCAAGTAGGACACCATGGCATCATTGTAATCCCCCCTTTGAGCAGCAATACTGGCAAGATTTTTATGGGCAGAGTATTTGAGCAACTCGCCCGGCTGGAGCAGATTTCCTTCCTCATCTTTATCACTCTTTACAGCACCTTTGATGAGATCTGAATCAAGGAGATTGCGGAGGGCATCTTCTGCTGCAGCAGTATCGCCCTGCCTCTGTAAACTTAATCCTTTGTTATAGATAGAAAAGGCTTCAGCTTCCTGCAAATGGAAAGATGCTGGATGAAAGAACAGCATTGAGGTGGTCCCTGAAGTTCCAATATCTGGTAATAATAAAGGGTTCACCTGAAATAAAAACAGAAAAGGGAGAACTCGATTGCATCATACCTGAGCTTCCTTAGTGGTGAAGCCACAAGAGAATCCAGCGGTATCCTCATCATCGCTGGAATCATCATTCAAAGCAGCAATCCGTATCTGTAATAGATATAAAGTCATTATAATTATTCAATTGAAATTTTTCAAATATAATCTGGATCTCATCTGTCCTGATCAGGTGGATGGATACATCGACTAGCTGCAAGGATTTCACTGCGGTACCGGTACATGCTGCATACAAGAGAGGACAGGTTCAAACCTGGCCAGCTGACATACCAAGAAGAAGAAGGTCACAATCCCAGATCACAGTCCCAGCAGGGTCCCTAGCAGGGTCCCTAGGCTAGATCTCGCCTAGGCCTACATTCATTGTCCATCAGTCACTCAGTCATTCATTAGGCTACACTAAGCCTACA
Organism: Notospermus geniculatus; assembly: GCA_002633025.1. Taxonomy (NCBI): domain Eukaryota; kingdom Metazoa; phylum Nemertea; class Pilidiophora; order Heteronemertea; family Lineidae; genus Notospermus; species Notospermus geniculatus. The sequence goes on from NMRB01000036.1 coordinate 52,766, forward strand.
GAGAGGCTAGGTTGGTATGTGCTGCACGTGGGGGGGGGGGGGCTGGGCCTACTACTAGGCCCTCCGACCAAGACCTAGCCTAGGGAGGCCATAGGGCAGGCGCTAGGCCTATCTCTCTTCTCGTCGATTTGGTGGATGCTTACCATAATCAGTGCAGAAATTTGACAGAAAGGTAGGCAATCTCATTCAACAATGTATGTGTAACAAAAACAGCGATCAGTCCAAGCACTTCTTCAAAAACAAAGCTTTTGTTTGTGATTTTCATGAAATTTTGACTATTTAATGGGCGCCGCCATATTGGTTTATGGCCACTGATTCAGGATTACCGATGTAGGTTTTTGCATTCACAACACGGAAATAGCGATCCTCAAACAAAAACATGTATCATTTGAAAAAATATAAAATTATTTTAAAAATTGTATATATACCGCATTTTGTTTTTAAAACAATGCAAGATGTAGATGCACTCCAAACTGCACACAGCGCCACCTCCAGTCTTCGACCTAGTGACACTGCCATCAGTTCCCTACTTTCTCGGCGGAGCGATCGTAGTTCCAATACATGCCAAGTGGAATTGAAGAATTTCATGGGCACGTATACGAAACGTTTTTTCGTCGACCTAATTATCTGATTGGTCAACAGAAGCACGTGACAGCTGATAAGCACATGGTCTTGTTTACATTCTGCCAATGCAGTGTCCTGATTGGTTGAGCAAACCAAGAACCTGTTGAGTAATTTGGTTTTATCCTTCCGATGTAGTTCCGTACGTTTTGACAACTGCAACGTCAAAATACCCTTTTTTGGTCGTTTTTGAGAGCTTTATTGGTAGATATTTTATTATTGTTTCCAAAAAAGCCTACATTTGGGCAGAAAAAGGCCTAAATTTATTCACTGCACTTTTGTGCAGGCGCATCACAGCAGTTGAAGGCTAAGGCATTATCCGGGTTTACCCATAATGCCTAGCGAAGGTAATTGGATGCACTCTATTACCAAATCTATGGCGTAGTCAGAATCAACGCACCACGGAAGCTGTAGACTAATCTATCGCCCTCGTAATGCTCCGCAAATACGTACAGCAGAATATTTCAAGAGCAGGAGACCAGGCTACTGTGGCTGTTCTTTTTATGTTTGTCACCCATAACAGGAGATTGAAATTACAACTAAACATCTTCCTTATAATATCAATATCAGGTAATATAATGAATTTTAGGACAAACTCTACTTTTCAATATTTCATTGAAACAATTTGATCGTGAAAAGGTACACTTAGGCAATACGTTTTGTCAATATACAACATAGTCCAGTTGGGAGTAGGCTACCGGCGTAACAGCTTTAAATCCCCTCCTGTTATCAGCTGTTTTTACAGTTTTACATGTGACGGGAGCTGTGTCAAGTCTAGGAGTGCTGAGATTTTTGCCTTTCGCTTTCTGGAGGTAAGTATGCATGAAATTGCCTATTTTACCGTTTTCCCAGGTTGTTTGATTAGGCTTGTATCGTTTTTTTGGATGGTGGACGTGGTGGATTTTATACCCGTATAGGCACATAGGCCTACCCCGTTATCAGGTTATAGAAACATCATGATATGATATCAATGAATCATGTCCCCCCGTCCTCATGTCCCCCCGTCCTCTGTAGCCTTTTGTTTGTCACAGGATTTAAGGGTCATGGTGTATCTCTAGAGTACAATTCAATGGTGCTGCTTAATATGTAATGTATTGTTGGGGGATCCTATCATCGTGGAGGGGGGACATAGTTCTAGTATTACAAATTGTTAAATGATGTGGATATTGTTACAGAATGCCTTTTTTACCAGTGTCTATTTTACCAGCGCCTTTTTACCGTGCCTTTTTTACCGGTGCCTTTTTTACCAGTGCCTTTTTTACCGTACACCATTGTTACAAGGGTTACCGATATGCCTTAGGGTTAGGGTGAGGGATAGGGTTAGGATGAGGGATAACCAAACCTATGACCTGAGAAGAAACAGGCCTGATATTTGCACTCCACCAACCTTACACTGACAGCAACTGAGATGGGGGATTGAGAAACATGCAATCCAAATTCAGCATGGTCGGCGGTCTGGCATGGTCTGAGTCATAGAACTGTCTTGGATGATGATTCTCTGAGTAACATCACTTGCTTGCGTCGGTGATTGATGGATCTTACATGATAGCGATAGCCCATGCGTACCATGGAACCTGGGCGAGAGAATCTACTACATGTAGTTTCAGTGGTAATGCAAACATGAAGTTTGTGAAAAAATATTTAATATTCATCAAATCAATGTTGTCTGGCTGTCAAATGATCTCTTTTGTTTTAGGGAATCGAACAGTCGGAGTTGAAATGTTGAATAGCTGGGAGTTGACTTCATGTTTGGTCTGGGTCTGAGGAGTCATAACATGGTAAACATCATGACTTCCTCCTCTAGCATTTTGATCACTGTTTACCCCGTTTGGCATTCACTGGCGTAATTTAAAATTGTACAATTGCCCATTGAATTCCCGTGGTTGCGTGTTGAATAACAGGACAGTTATCCACATGGATCAATGCATGAACCATATTGGAACTTAAATCTTTAAAGTATTGTTTAAGATTATTGACATAAACCTGTACATATAGGTCATCATTCGGTTAGATAGTGCTAATACTTTTTGGCTAATACGGATCCTTTAGAAAAGGAAATGGAAACATTTCTTGCATGTTTTGAAGGGATGAATGGGAATCCTAGGGGAGAGTTTCTCTGAGCGGACCAACCACTGAGGCAAACAATCGTGGTGACAACGACAACTAACGTCATTAAACTTGTCCATCGAATATGTCATTTTGTTGTCAGTTGATTCGAAGTGGGTTGGACTGTCAATAGGTAGATAAGACAGAAGGTTGAACAAATCCTCGCGTAGTGCTCAAATCCTCCAAACCATTGATTCGCATCGCTGCAAATTTTAGGACAACTGCTGTACCCGTGGGGTCTGTCCTGAGATGGCACACAAGGCCTGTCATGTCTGTTTACATTATTGTCAAATTCAAGTACATTATTTTCATTTCTGAGTGATTGGATAAAATCGTGCTTATTCTCACAATACTGGGTCAGCTGACGAAACCATGGCCTTGGGGGTGTGTACGCTTGTGATGAGTTCTTTACAGGTGCATCAGATTTCAGTGTTTATCAGTGGTTTGTCAATTCAAGTTCCAACACAGATTGTTGCACATATTTTGCAATGTATGTCCCATGGTTGATTCAGATTGTTCTTTGTGAATTGAAGTACCGGTACATGAACTGTACAAAGTCAAAGGGACTAGTGCAGGCCTCAATGAGCTCTTGTCTGTCTCAGCAGCTCTTTTTCAAACACCATCACCTCACTTTTGCTTCATCAACCAAGGGGCAACATAATTTCTGGAAACCAATGATGCGGACTTAGATTCTTGATACTCTTTGACAATCAATTCATACTTGCACATTTATTCCTCTTCATCAGTAAAAAAACTTTGGTGGATGCAATAGTTTTTCAATTGGGTGCCCATTCATGTCTGTGGTATTTGATACCAACACTACTGCGTGCAAAAATGTGTTGAACCAAATGTGATGACAATTTCCTCGACCCATTAGACCGTAGTTGTTTGATGTTGATCATGTAATCAAATCAATCTATCGATTTGTAACCCACGGTTGTATTGATCTTGCCATAAATGATCCATATCATTCTTCGCATTCGCTGTGGATGTGGAATGTGGGGGAGGGGGTCGAGTGCAAAATACGACCACAGATTTATATTTACCGGTAGACACTATATTTTGTTGTATGATACAGCATAGTGTCTAAATAAAGTATAACTTTCAGACATGCCAAAAACTCTGCGGACATTATACTTGATGACCTAAATTTCCTGTGTTTGGCAGTTTCAATGGCTATCTGATAGCTGGTTCACTACGTCTGACCCATGAAATGATAAATTGACCTGTTTTATCAGCATTTTAATCAGCCCGATGGTCATTATGTATTCGAGAACAATATTTGCCATGCCTCAAAAGCCAAATATGACACTCTCACTCAATGATTGTTTGGGCTGAGCTCATGTCGAATAGAGTCTGTTCCGGCAAAGCTTCTCAATCTGCTCTTGCTGTCAGAACTGAATTAATATCCATGATTTCATCTGTATCTGGCCCTTATATAACTGTGACAATATGTTTTGATCACAGTGGTTACATGCGTGTACGTGTTGGACACCAATCATGTCAATTGCTCTCGCAAAGACGACTTTGCCAAAAGTTGATCACTCAAGGAATCAAGCTGAGTTTCAAGCTGGCGTAATGCCAGTCCAGTCTGGTCTGGGCGAATCATGTCCTGTGATCAAATCAAAATAGGCTAAAAATGAAGTCGTATGTAGTCAATATCAAGTGGATATGATTCTAACCTAAACAACTTTCATAACACTTGTGGGTTTTTTAAAGATTGATGATCTTTTGATGTCTGCCTTTTCTTTGCACTTCCTTCATGCCAAATCTCAGATTAGCCAACTCTGAGAAAGATACATGTAGCGAGATCTATCAGTCACCTTCTTTAGGATATAGGTCTGAGCTCTACTTCTTGGTTTTACTGTTGTGGATGCCGGCGAATGCCAGTAGTAGGCCTACTGACAATACAAAAGACACATTTAAGACAAGATGCAAGCTCATATAAAAATTATGTGATGTGGAAATCTCATGACACTTCCATCATCATGATCAGGTCCTTGACACTTCCACCATCATGATCAAGTCCTTGACACATCGGCCCCCATCTACTTGTATTCTAAGTATGCAGTTGATCTAAATTACGTTACAATTGTAATTCCTTCCATCTGAGAGGTTTTCTCCATGTCTTCAAGAATTGTCACCATCTAACTGAGGGGGAGAAAATCAACATGGGATCCACAATGACGTACAGTTTGATGCTCATGTGATCTTATGATTGGTGGTGTAACGGTTTGCTACATGTACTCTGTCTTTTCAGGACTAGGAACGAGCAAGCAGCAGAGAATCAAGTGAGTCGGGACCACAGGAATCTACCAGTAATCATCAACGTACTGTTGCTGAGGTGGGTATTATAACCAAAATTCTGTCCCTTGCTGGTTGGTACTGTGCTAAACTGCATGTGACAGTGATTGGATTACCAATGGTGAGGACTTGGGATGGAATTGTGGAACTTTGACATCAGCTGAAGCAGGCAATTCCTACATAAACCAGTGTTGTAATCTTGTCTCTATTCCAGAAGGAGTGGGGCATGATTGAGAAGATACTCAACCTCCGTATATCATGTTGCTTATTTCTTCCTTTCTGAAAAAAAAATGATCTTGTTAACATGAGTGGTACCAATAATGTGTTTTGAACACATATTAAGTGTTGCACTTTTTTCCTGAGTGTTTACAGGTATAACAACAGGTTGATAAGTGCAACAGTGTTTTTCCACAGGTTTGTAGTGATACCTACTTCAAATACACTTGATGTGCTCATGAATAATAAAAGAACTTCCCCATCCGGTGGCGGGTGGTGAAATCATGCCCGATTATCCAAAGCTATATTTTTGATAATAAACGGCTGGGTGTTCTCTGTGGTTTGGGGTACATGTAGGCCCGTAGGGCTGCATGGGCCTTCTTTGTCACATTTCAGCTGTAGTTTGGGTTAAGCGCCTGAAGGGCTGGGCCTTCTCTATGCTTTGGGTTAGGCCTGAATTAAAATGACTAAGACGAAGATAGCAAGCACTGAATGAATCACTGCGACATAGTCCTGTGACCATCATAGGCAGCTCAAATCTGATTCAGTCAGTCAGCAGTTACACAACAGCATGTGTTGATACAGTTCAATCCAACCATGCCAATCTACCTTTCAAAACTGCCCCCACCAGCTGCTGCTACGGTTATAACTGCAACAGTAAGATACTCTACACACCAGGGACAAACAAACACATCACCATGGTGAATCATCGATCTTCTCTGGATATCCATATGTTGCCGAGGTTGAACCGTATCATCAAGACATCAACCCATTTGCAACCGGGGATTCTGACTTGTTGTTGCTTGTTAACACCAGACCAAGAAACAACGATACTTCTTACACTGTGGTCTGAGTTATTGGCATTTAATTCGCTTTTGAAAGAAATGTCATTCACAATTCCGTCAATTAACACCCTAATAAGGTCCTTGTGGTGACAATTGCTATGACCTAAAAAGGACTTGGGAAATTCTCCTAAATATCTCCATTCTGTAGACTTTTTGCTTCACTAATTTCAGTTAGACAGAGTCTATGTTGTGGCGACTGATCTGGTTCGGAGAAACAGCAGTCGATGTGCCAACTCAACAGCACACAGAGTCACGTAACGTGTTCCGGTGTTGCGGTTTTACCCACATACCGGTACGTCTGAGACAAATTGTTTGAGGGATTTCTTCTGAATATCAAGCTGTGTACCGAAATGCAACTACTGACAGCAGATTGGAAACAATCATTGGTGAATCAAGAGCTTGCCTCCAACTTCGGCATTGTTGACAATATGAGGCATACATGTAGGCTTATGCAGCAGGAGGAAACCAGTGTCCCCGGAGAAGACCTGCAGGGTCAAGGAGAGTTCAGGCGCAGATGCAGGGGGCGCACGCCCCCTTTCGGCCAACAAATCTGTAAAATCGACCATGAAATTCTGAAATTTGGAGCAAATCATTGAAATTCGCTGCAGATTTCAATGTTTCTAGCACAGTGCGCCCCATCTTTCCCGAAATTCTGGATCTGCCCCTGGAGTTGCTCTCTCTATCACATGAAGAATGGGTCTGATAGGATTGAACTCAGAACTTTCAGTATTGAGAGGATTCCAGTGTTTCCACTGCCCAAGACCATGGAGTGAAGATGACCAGATGGCCATTTACAATGTATCACTGGTGTTGGACAGGCCAACAAGAAGACAACAGAGGATATCTACAACACAAGAATTAAACACAGTTACATGCCATTGTCAGCCTATATAAAGCATGTATGATGTCACAGTCACCTCTAGAAATGTTATCATCAACACAACACAATTATCGTTAATCATAATTACAAGTAATTGTACCATGTTACGGATGTTGCGTCCTTGCTGGAAGGGGAGATATTCTGTTCATGAGATCGTAATTAGTCTATAGGAAGGGCTGCGTGCTGATAGCAGCATTTTTCACATACACAGCTGTACATATTTGATGAACCGGAACAGACAAGAGCTGAATACAGCCCGTCTTCATCAAAGACTCTTACAATACCGAAGAAAATCATGTTGAGCCTACCAGCGCCAGCAGCAAATAAGGGTTGTAACATGTATTCATTCATACTGTGACCAGCGTGATACACAGTATGGTGCACTACAGTGCAGTAGATTGACTTTAAATCAGATCGCTCCCCTGGCCTTTTTAGTCGTCTGCCTACTCTGAAACCTCAGAGGTGACCGACATTTCTGTTTCCATTGGCAACCCAGCTCCAACTCCTTATGTCTTTGATAAGATGATCAGTTTTCATCAACGATCAAATTCATGTGCATGTACTGATGAGGGCAACAATTGGTCATTAACAAGAACCAGCTCTGATGGTGCAAATATGCAGATTGTATATACATAACGGCTTATGACGATCCTGCAATAGGAGCTGACAGTTGACCAATAGGTGTCACTATGGCCCAATTCAATGCCTAGCAGATCCATTCATGCATGATTGAGCACGAATCAAGAGATTTTTCTTTTGTATTGGTTTAGTTTAGTTGCTGCCACCTTTTGACAGTAAAGTGCGGCTGACTGCAGTGGCATCTAGGATTTGGGAAAAGAGGGGGCACCGTGTGCTAGGAACATTGAAATTGGCACGCAATTCCAGAATTTCACGGTCGATTTTACAG
>NMRB01000036.1:70647-115063 GCA_002633025.1 Notospermus geniculatus
CGTGTGCTGCTGATGGCCACGCATCACCACAACTGGCAACTACCAGCAATTTTCGTGGTGAGAAATCAAACCGGTTTGATTTTCAGCAACTCGTGGTCACCACAGAGTTGCCGTGGTGAGTGGTTGTTGCCGGCCACACCACACTTGGCCATTTTCGTGGCGACCATGAAAATTGCCTGTAGCAACGAAAGTGGTCACGTATGCTACAGGCTTTAGTGGAGGAGTTTCATTAGGGGCTGGGGAGAAAAACGGTCGGGTAATACATGCACCGTATCTTGAGCCTGTGACTCACCATGGTAGTCTGGGATTGAAGACAGTCTCGATGGAAGGCATTGCAATTGAATATTCGTTTTCTGCTGTCAGGATCTCGCCCCCGCCTAGTCCGACTGGGGGTGTACTGTCAGAGTTTGGGGAGACTTGGTTTGTCATGCGATTTCCTCCTACCGAGCCTCACTCACCACATACAAAGCATTCTCACAAGATTATATCATGAATCATGCGGTTAGTGGTGGGCTGTATAGATGGCAGAACTGTTGAATGCTCACATCTATTGTATCTAGAAAATCTGACACGCACTGGCAGTCGCCAGTGTTTGTGCCGTTGGGGTTCCTGGAAGAATTACACCAAGACCGGTCGTCATGGTAATGAGTCATCATTGATTCAGTCTCCATGGGTCTGTTGATGCCCCTGCTTTAAATAATGCTGACTAGACAGTTTCTGTTCAGTGGGGATGGGTTGAGGGCCGAAGATGGGGCCGTTTTTCCATCAGAACCATCTAACTTGGGATGTTCAAACATCTGGACCAACGGGTTCTTTCCATGTTTGTTCTCCCTGTATTATAATGATTGGCCAGTTCGTAACATGCTAATTAATTTCTCAATTATTAATTCATGGCTTGTGGTCCTTGTTTATCAAATGTTTTATGCATTGTTTTCCCATTTTCGTGCAGTACAACAGTGTTGTAATACAGAGAAAAAACTGTATGTATATGATGTACATTGTATGGGCTTACGAGATTTCAGCATAAAATCCTTGCTTTATATTTTCCAAGTTCCCCTATTTTGGACATTGTCAACCTAACTGCTTTTGTTGGACAATTACAAGGTTGGTCAATTATAATCAGGAAAAAGTACATAATAACACCATTTTTTGTAGATCAACTTGAGTATATTGGGACGAGCTTTCGACACTACCGTGCCTTCATCAGGTCTCTTGGTCAATTATAGTTAAGTAATAATTCCTTTCTGGTAGCACTCCACTTGTGATTATTCTGACTCCCATTCAGTGTACTAATGTAATCATTAAAAACATTATAAATGGCCAATTTTGGCTCGTGTGTGTTCAGACTCGAGTATGACTCATGACGTCCGTCTGCTCCGTATCACTCCTCGCCTGTGGCTCAGATGATGGAGTCTGCAAGTCAAATTTACTGAACACTTTGATTACATGTTTATCTCCATGACTGGCACGCTGTGCGTCTGGGGCGGTGGAGGTTAATGCTTGATAACATAAGGCTAACCAATGAAACTTGTGTTGTCCATTCTCTTTTTCTATCCACTTCACGTAGCCTTTGCCCATTAGTTTTCAAATACATGTACTGCGTACAAGATTCATTGTGTTGGAGAAAAGATTGTTGGGCCATTGCTGAATTTTAGCAATAGGAGCTGTCAGCGAGTTGACCAATAGGTGTCACTACGGCCCAATTCAATGCATATAGCGGACACAGTCATTCGAGCAGCTATCACGTAGATTTTCCTGTACATTGGTCTGCTAGAACTTTGCTGCCATCTGTTGGCAATATGCGCGGCTGACTGCTCCTATCAAAGCTCACTGGAATGTAGATAATTTAATAGTATGAGCTAAAAGGGAAATTGTTGGGCTATGTTGGCTTTTCCTCTAAGTACTGGTTTCGGCTAATCAGCTGGGGTCAAACCCTGACCTGTCTACAAGGTACCCACTCTGAAGTCTGAGATTTTGCCGTGTTTGCACAAACGAGATTGCCATTCTGCTGATTTCCTTCGCGATAACTACAGCAGATAAATCCATCATCTTTGGCCCCTTGGTCAACACCCATTTGTCAAACCGCATGTATGTGCCCCCTAGTGGCATGCATTGACTAATCCTGGCTGCTGCTGCTGCTGCTGCTGCTCGCTCTGGCATGTCACTTGTGAGGGACGTGTATTTAGTCATCACATCTTTTGCTCTACCAGCTGAGACATCATTGATGAGTATCGAGAATTTAAGAATTTTTTTCACCATTGCATGAAATGTCAGATACAGAAACAAATGAAGATTTAAATTCAAAGAGGCGTCGGAATTTAGGAGCAAATCCTCTCTAAAGTCGAGGGATCAATACAACGTGATACGTATTGTCGTCTCCATGACAACTGAGAAGATGTGGCATTTGTGAAAAAGTATTATGTTGTGAAATATCGTAGTATTGATGAAGTAGTGATTACTGGTGTTCAGTTATTTCTTCCCTGCTGTGAGTAAAGATTTTACGATCTCTGCAACAGCTGGCATGGAAATGAGCAATCGCCTATCTTTATGCCATCATAATGACCAGGCCCTAGTAGGCGGTGGCATGTCACAGCTGCGATGGTCGTTGGTTGACTTGCAGCTACCCTTTAAGGTCCACACCCTCTTCTCTGTTACACACCCTCACAGGTATTTATTGATGCTCGGAAGTCCGAATGGAATCATCTCAAATCCTGTCTAAGCTAAAACCTATATCTGCAACATGACTCGCCAGAACGATTTCCAGTCTTGCAGACATTTTATTAGTGTGCTGTTACATGTAGGGATAAGGGCAGTTCTCCAGTCAAAATGAGTGTGTAGTTGAGTGTTCTTCTCATAGATGGCAACACTGGTACCACAGCTCACACTTTCCTCCACTTCACCCAGATGGCACTTGAATCCAAACTATTGTTTCGCCCACCCTATTGTGATGATATTTGATCACATTTCTCCTCAAGTATCTACAAGTGAATCATAAGGCACCTGTTCCAACTTGTTCTGTTTACTCGTATACTTGGTTTCTTGGTAAATGTTGCAGAATAGAATTGGGTGGAGCTGTTTTTTGAAGTGTCTAATGTTAAATTAGTTGCAGTCAATACAAGAAAATCAGTTAGGCCTAACATATACTGAAAGGAATTAAACATCCTGACATCATCAGTGGTTCTTCTGCTTGCTCCCTTCGTCACAGCACACAAACATTCGTGTGTAATGGCTAAGGGAGTGAGCACCAAGAACCGGCCTCTCATACCTTAGGGTGACATTGCAAAAGAGAAGGCCGCTTTCTGGGATATACCATGCCATCATGAACGTAGGAGATAGAAAAATGGAGTAAAATTTTAAGGGATGTTCCCTGTAGCATGGTATCTCACTGATATTTCTGCTGCTACATGAAATAGGATTAACTTACAAGCCAACCATATGGTCAAATCCATCAGGCACTCCTTAATTTGATCAATTAGTCCTAATTGCAATCACATGATCAATTAGATTACCTTCAGGGTTCCCACCAAGTTGTTCAATCATGGTGGCACTGATCAGTTTAGTTTCTGATTGATTTTCTATCATGTTAGAATCTGTTGAATTTGATCGATCCTTTTGAATCGCCCGCCGACCTGCCACCCTGATGGAATGTCCACTTCTTGATTAAGAGGCTGCCCTTATTTGAGAGGTATCATACAGAGGTCAAAATGAACAGACGATGCCAATTTGTGACTGAACTTCCCTGTCCTTAAAAGACAGAGGTGTCCTGGCAAATGTGTCCGCTAGGGGGGTTTCTAATGTATGGTACACGGGAACCTCTCTAAAGGACACATTTGACAGTGAAAAATTATGTCCTTTGCCGAGAGTTGCCCTGATTACTAGTTGTGTCAAAATATGAATAGGGCCTAGAAATGATCATTGGGACTTAAGTTCGATGTTCATGACAAAGATGTGTCCATTCATAGAGGTTCCACTGTTGTCATCAGTTGTTGGTAAATCATATTTCCCAGTTCGATTGATGTTTATTTGGATCGTCACAACGGACTAAATTACCTCAAGCCGCATAACCAATAACCTAAATCCAAGTCCAAGGCTGTTATTATCCCTTCAAATGGATCCAGGGGATTTTATCATCAAACGTAGTATCCTCATTGGCCATTGTATAAAATTGACGATTTTCTCCCCTTGTCTCATTTCAGACATCAGAGTTAACCCTTTACAATGGAGGACCAATTCGATTCACTCTTAGATTTCGGGGACTCCACCACCACCTCCCAGACCAACGGTACAGACGCACAACACCATGACCCCAACGATCCATTTTCTTCCTCGGCAAAACAGCCAGTAAGTCAAGGATCCCTCTTGGACTTTTCATTCGATCCACTTCAGGTAAAAAGTCATTGAAATTTCAGTGGGCTATGTGTGGATGTTGATGTCACCCGCCCGCCTCTTAGTGTTGTAGGATGCAGTGTTGTCAGCTTCCTTCTCTATGCTACAGTAAGTTGAGTCGCTTTCCTCTGTATCGGTCATATTGGTGAAGGTAAGTTTTCTATACATGTATACCTGCTGTGGTGCTGTGTATTTTTCACCGGATCATTCCCGCCAGACCTGTACATCTTGTTCTGCATTGTACTTACCATACATGTAGCTCGTTGGTCCCACCACAACTAGACCAACTACATCTCTACCTGCCTTGTACACTATGCATAGTCAGTGTGGTCTTGGATACATTCAGCACATCCATTCTTGTACTTTAACTGAAAATCTGTTGGTCTAAAGCAGAACATGTTCAGAAATTTCAGTCCATGTCAAGGTGAGATCGATTGCCTTCCAAGTTAACTTGACCATGGTAAGTTGTGCATTCGCCATCCTTAATGCACATGGAATATCATTCTTATGTGAAAGCGGTTCTACCTGTGAAGCGTAAACTTTGGTTCATATCATCATACAGCGAAACAACTGACGTCAAATCTTTCATGGCAGACCACATTCCATGTTTTATGCAAGTCCATTCACACCCTTGCTTGTTACACTTGTCCAACACCAAGCCACGAACCCACCCCTAGGAAAACCTCCCAAGTGTGATCAATGCGAGACTAGAAGACCCTTCTGACCACACACATAGGTGATGTATGCTTCTTCTTTGTGTTTTACTTCTTCCAGACCCATGCAAGCCACAGCGGTTTCCCGAAAGGTTGAAGTTGCCATTTTGCCTTGGTTTGTAGGCCTACTCTGCTGTCCCTTGTGTGACTCCTCCGAAGAACCTGTACACTTCAAGCAAAGTCATACAAAGTCTGATTAGTACCAGCAGCACACAGGATGGAGCTGGCAGCCCACACACAGATTCATGTCTGTGAGGCTGCGAACACATAGAACATGTAGAAGTAGGCCTCCTATACGGTGTACGGGCACGGTGGTTAACAAAGACTTCACAAAGGATTCACGACCGTGAAGCCATTGTTAACCAGCGTGTTCGAATACCGTATACCTGTCTCTGAACTCAGCCTAAGGGCGGACTTCCACCTGAAAGTTTTCTGTCGCAATTTTCCTTTTGTAAACTTATAGAAAATTGTCAGATACTCTGTTGCATGATCAAGTTCTGTAGCGTGGAAGAGGCCTTTAAAGATTATGTCAGCCAGTTATTTTAGTGTCCGACAGTTATTGCTTGGAATAGCACATGTTCTATTCCTCGCCAGAAATGTCTGCAATCTTTTCGAACAATACGCGGCAGTCCTCAACAATAGACACACGAGCAAATTTTGGACCACCTGCAATAAGAGTGTCTGACAATTTTCCATAGGTTTCCATAAGAAAAATTGCGACAGAAAACTTTCAGGTGGAAGGCCGCCTTTAGATCATCCCCCTGACTTGCGCTCCGGCCGGGCAGCACATACAATTCATGTCTGCGAGATGAGAAATCGTGTGTCGGTGTGCGGTGACATGGTCATAAAACTACATGGCCCACTGAGATGCATATCTCACTGAGATTTCCTTGTGTGGTACCATCAATTAAAAGGGGGCCTCATAATCTTCGGTTGTGTTCAAGACGTTGAACCTGAACGTCTCCTTCGCACACCTGACAACATTGCACAGTACGAGTGTGCCTTTTGTCACCTCACAACCCAGTCAGACGTTTCACTCTGGCATTGACAGCTTTTATAGAAAGGATCTAAGTTGCTTTGAAATCAGAGCATAGAAATCTTCAGTAATCCGTTATATGGAATAAATGTTTACATTTGTATGCGAATATTACTGGCACATATTCTATTACAACCTTATGAACAGGCCTAGGTGTTGTGGGCTTCAAGTTGACTATTCGGTGCATGACAAGGTTGTGGAAGAGGTGGAACATCTACCTGACCGGGTAGAATCTGGGTAGGTAGGTCTTTCTTCCTTCACTTTGGTGGGCCAGCTTCTTTACTTGTTTTATAGGTGGTGTGTGCAGTTGTCCTGAGTTCCCTGGAGGCAGCATGCTCAAACGTTGGTCTTGCTGACTGATGTTGCAGTCAGATTATTGGTCGTTCCTATTTTCTTCTGAGTTCAATGTCATGCAAGATTTGCATCCTGAGGAAATCAGTGTTCTTAGCACTCACTCCCTTCGTCACCGCCGTAATGTCTCAGTGGTTTATGTCCAGTGATGTAGGGACTGAGTGGTATGAACTGCTGATTATCTAGGAAGTTGGACTCGAGGCCTAACTCGCCTGTATCACCAGAGATCGAACAACTATTGAGATTTCAACCTTTGACTTTCCCTTCCACTTGAGAGAGATTCTTGGCTGATATCATGGTTGTAATGAGTCTGATATGACAGATACCTCCAGCTGATGATGCATGAGATATACACTCCTGACAGATATGAACAGATCAGGAATGGGATACCTACGTGTATTATAGTGCCCACACACTGTTTGAAATCTTACCTACAGAGTTGGATCTTGTGCTGTGTGCTACACTCCACGAGGTAAAATATGGGAATCTCATGCAGTGAGATCATATCAGTGAGCCATGTCGCTGATCGAAAACTTTATACCTCATCTCAGGGAGTTAATAATATCTACGACAGCTAAAATATCCCTCTTGCAGACATGAATTTGTTAGTGTGTGCTGGCAGCTTTCAGAGTGATGTCAATGAGATGATTTCACAGGCATGAATTGTTATGTGTGTTGCCAACCACCATCAATTTGGCTGTGGAAAGCGTTTTTGAGTTGATGAGTTATAAGTCACAAAGCTTTACCAACTCCATCGATTCTACTTTTTCTGCTAATCTCAATTATTATCCGACATGGTTACTTACGTCTGCTATTGTTGCATTATTGTGGGATTACCATTTCCACCAACATTCAGACACCTGGTGTTGGTTCCATTGAACATGTATACACTGCCTACATGACTGTATGCCATTGTACCATTCCTTTAGGCCAGGTTAGGTTGAACCCATCATAAGGTGTTCTCTTCCCCTTGGTTATTGGGAAAATGTTTCAAAAAAGATCTCTTGATCATCATAGACCAAGAGTTCACAACTCAAAAGGTTCAAATTCCGATAACTTGGCATTTGCATTCACACCCACACATTGCTGTGCTTCCGTCAAAAACGTGCTTCTGTCAACATCCCAAAGGTAAGATTTTGTTGGATATACAGCATTTGGAATCAGTTCACATTCTTCCATAGCCCCCTCCCCCATTCATCTGGTAGCCATTTGGATCAGGCGATTTTATTGGTAAGTACTTGCTGTTACTTGAAACTTCATACAGGCAAACAAGCCTCAGGAAACAAGTGTAAGATCTTACCGTAGAAGCTAGTCAATGGATTATGATATTTGCGTGAGTATTGCTTAAGGAAAAATGGGCATCATTGGATAGCGACACCTCTGATAGCTCTTGTGTTCTTCGCTGTGATGTATGTTATGCATACCCCTTGGTATTCTTTGATCAACCTGAGCTGGTGATGTTGTCAGCCCAGGTAAGGCCCAGCACATCGCTTTGAAATGATCCATTCCACTTGCCAAATCAAAAAAAAAAATGCATTGGTGATCTGAACAATTCCCCTTATGAGTGTTTCACATGTGAACAGGGCCATCCCTGAACCAAAATAAGTTCCAAGATAATGAGATTGTGATTACACTAGCTTCCATGATGATAGATGGTCCCTTTAACAGGCCTTTCCGTTTGACGGACGCTAAAATGTGCATGCGCCTCGCAAACAATAGAATTTCTATTGTTTGCGAGGCGCATGCACATTTTAGCGCCCGTCAAACGGAAAGGCCTGCTGTAATGTACCATTCTCATGGATAACTGATGAAGCAAGGTTGACCCTAGCTTGGTTGATACATGTACATCATTCAAAGCTGTCACCAATTGCGGTAGATGGTTTCAATACATCCTATCAGCTCTAAAACCTGAACTTCTTTCTATTTGTTATTGTGCAGAGGGAGAGATTGTCATGGGCCTAGTTATGGACACTAAAAGAATCAGCAATTCACAGTTAGACCCGAAAATAGTGCCATGTCATTCTAATAACACACTTATTGAATAACACTGAATCATCTTCATAATACATATAATCATATGCCCCACAATTGCCAATGAATTGGACAAGTTGGCACTGCCTATACCCTACATGTTGGTTGTATTCACGAGCAACATTGTCAGAGTAGGACACAGTGCTTGATAGGCCCTTTTACACGGTGCATGTGCGTTCCAGATAGATTAGATCAAGGAGGGTTCGGTCATTTTTCCCCGTGTATTAAAGCGAAACAACTGACCTCCACCTTCCTCGAGCCAGTCGGTTCGGGACGGTGGAGGTGCTTTGCTTCTCAAGCCGGGAAAATCAAAAGAAAGTTACAGTTAAAGAAAGTTTTCTGTTTTGTCAAAAGCTTGAGCTGGCGTCAACAGTCCTCTAGTGGAAACAACTCAATTCATTTTTGCTTTGCCTCTGTGTACCGCATCCCCTTCCCATTTGTTCTCTGTATATACTGTGCCAAATCATCCTGAGAACATCAGGGGTTCTTAGTGCTCGTTCCCTTCGTCCTGCACGTGACAAATTTAACGAGTGCTAAGAACTCTTAAGTAATGTTCTCAGGATGGTACCAAATGTTCAACTGGTTGAGAGCTTTGAATTCAAAATATTTTTGGAGTAAAATGTGGCTGTATCGTACTGTGCATACCAGGGGACTTCCCTGCAGTACTTCTTCGGGTTCCAGTATGTCGGGGGATAAATCTTCGGGGAAAACTCTTCTTCTTGCTTGCCTCTAACATATGTGTTTTAATTTTTGTCGTTTAGGATGTCAGTGGTACTAGCAAGGCACATGACCAGAGTAACAATCCCTTTGGTGACGATCCTTTTGGTATAAACTCAAATTCCAATTTGGGTGACGGATTCCAGTCTGGTGATCTTCTTGGTGGGAGTCTCGAAGCAGAGTTTGCCGCCAGCATTTCCAGTATAAAAAGCACAGAAACGACAGAAGTTGCTCAAGAGGAGAAAAGTCACGGCCAAGAATTTGATTTGTTGACTCCTGAAACAAAAAACGTGCAAGAGTTAGAGTCGCCGCAGACGCCTGGTACAGAAGAGCCTTCAGAGGGATTTAGCGAGGAGGCAGGTGATTATCGTGAGGAGCAGTACGAGGACTTGCGAAACGATTACGGTGAGGAGCATTTTGAGGGGTACAGGACTGAAACTCAGGACACTCGTGAGGTGATACCTGAGGAGTACGAGCAGGAGGAAGTAGAAAGGGAACAACTAGTGGATTATCAGGAACCTGAACCAGAGTATCGGGAACCTGAGCCGACATATCACGAGCCTGAACCGGAGTATCGTGAGCCTGAGCAGGATTATCGCGAACCTGAGCCGGAGTATCACCAAGAACCAGAGTACGAGGAGGAACCTGAGAGAGAAGTGGAGTATCGCCAGGAACCTGAAGTCCATCACCACGAGGAATTTCACGCGGAGCAAGCTGTTTTGTACGAGGAAGACGAAGAAGAGCCACCACAGGAATACGTTGAGGAGGTACACGATCAGGTAGAAGAGGATTACAAAGAAGAGGAATACCGTGACGAGCCTGCGCAGGAAGCTTACAGCCCTGTCCGCGACGAGGATAATTTTATTGGACAGATCGAGGAAATCGAAAGAATGGCATCGCACGCGATTAGCCCAGAAACACCAGAATCTCCTGTGCATGAGATTACTACACCATCTAGTGATAGTGGAGTTATCACTGAGCAAGTGGCTACACATGTGACGGAGGATGGTGGTACGAAACGCACTGTGACGGAGACTGTGAAGGAGGTACAGGAAGGTGGAAGGACCATCATCCAGACAGAGGTGGTCACGGAAACACGCACGGAGAGAATTGTTGAGGATGAAGAGGTGAGTAAAGTTATCATACGGTACTCCTTTGAAACTTGGTGGCTGTTCAGAAAGGGATCTTACCCTTCTCTAACAGGGCATTGACAAGGTCCCCATCCTAAAATGACCATGTAGCCCTCATGTGGTGACTACTGCTGAACCACCACGAACCTTGCACATAGTTTAGGCCTGTTGTAGATACAAAGTCCACATTTGCACTGGCTTTATTGAATTCCAGAGGGAGGGAAGTTTCAGCAGATTGAAGATCATCGCGGAGTGCCCGACCAAGAGAGATGTTCCACTTTGTTGTTCTTGTAATTGAGTGGACATCGGTTCTTGACTACCTTCATGAATGAATCACAGGTCACACCTGGCTTCACTGTATGCTTTGATGACTTTATGAAACATGATTAGACTTCTGTTATTTTACAAGAGGGTGGAACATTCGTTAAAAACCCTAGTGACTCAGCATGCGAGACTGGAGGAGTTAGACAAAAACGACATAACGAGCACACAACGTTTTGTATAATGAAGAAGTCTTGGCATCTTTCCTGAAATTCCTGGATTCTGTTTTACTATGACGGCTTCAACGTTATCGCCACCTAGTGGCTTGGCTCATCTTCATCTCATCTATCTCTTTCCGAGGGCGAACTCCTTTCAGGTCAGTATTTTGTACAGTTGTTGCCCCACTCTCTCTCAAGCACGTAACACGTGTCGTTCAACAAAACTTGTCATCCACCGGAGATCCTCCGCCATCCCCAACAATTGTCTTTAGGGGGTTGGTTCTAGCCAGCTTTCCTGTCCACTGATCATCAGGGGACAGGTCTGTAGGATGTGTTTGGTGTTAGCTCACCACTTCACCATCTCCACATTCACTGTTGGCTGCTTGGCTCAGACCCCTGGTCTCTCAGATGTTGGTTGCGTCTGCAGTGCCCTGTTCCGAGATGGTAGATTGAAACCTGGCCTCCTCTGTCATGTCTGTTCAGCTGATTGATGCTGTCTTTGTCTGGGTGGATTCTGAAATCATTCATCTCGCAGCTCTGCCATCCTTGTTGAACATCTGGTGACAAAACGGGTAACCATGTCTTGCTGTCATAGAAAACAATGCCCACGTGTGTAAGTTGACTTTCCAAACACCAAGATGAGCTAATTTCAAGGGGATGTGTTTCATCCATGTCATCAGTCTTCCTTTGTCTGCAGGTTAGAACCTTGTTATCGCTGTAGCCTGCTGTGAGAGTACTTGGTCAATATTTTGGGTATCTTTTAAGGAACACGTCTGTGCCGATTTTGTGCCTTTGACCCGAAAGTTGTGTCTCAATTTACAATGGAATTGTTGTCCTTCGAAACTCGTACACCTCCATTCTGTCGTCAAGGATTTCCTTCTTATGCATTCTGCTACAAACCAGTCAGGCCCCCGCCGACTGTTCAGGGCCTCAGCCCTGCTGTGGACCTGGAGGTAAGCATGCCTGTTGATCTTGCTTCTGGACTGAAGTAGTGCTCGTCTTCGTATTGCGCGGGATGTGTTGAGGTACAGTAGTGTTGGCCTACTCCTGTTGAGTCAAAATAGAGTAGATTTGGTAATGACATGCTGTCCAGCTGATAAAGACTCGGGATCGCTCCATGCCATTGAACTTGATGGTGCATTTGTCCTTTTGTACTGTGTCATGGACGCTGTATTGTGTGAATGTTGCTGGCCCAATCAGGCCTATTATAATCCAGCTTCACAGAATGAACTTATGAAATTTAAATTGAGTTCAATGTACAGTGCCAGCGAACCAGAAGCCAGTGGCAACCAGCTGCGGCCAACAGCAAACAAATAAAATGATTGTTTTCTGTGAAAGCAAATTTGAGACAGCTGTGGATTTCGAAGTCTTTAGCATAATTCATGCAAATAAAATGATCCTTTAGGCCTAGTATTCGTGTTGGTTTCTGTACTCAATATTTCACCTCAGTTGCTCCCAGCTATTCATCATGGATATACATGTACATGTTTTATCACAACTTGCATTCGACATCAGTATGCAGTAGTGTGTTCCATTGTAAAGTTGCAGAACTTACGAGTGACTGCTCAAATTTGGATTATTTTGCAATCATTTTGGGTGGAGTTTGATTCCAAGTGACGAAGTGGGGTGGAGTGATCTGTTTGTTGTCAATCCGTGACAGCTTGCCTCGGCCAGCATATAGTTGAACTTGGGATTCTGCATCTAGGTCACATTGGCAGCTTGGTGGATGACAATTTGGTGGAAGTGGAATTCTGGTGAGAATAACATAGGACACACCCAAACCCTGGATAAAAGGAGATGATCTCTCATTAGTTGCTGCCAGCTTGTCCAACAGTCGAGGTGGTTCATAAGGGGTATCATAGCGTATTTGGCTCAATGTTGACTCCAGTAGTAGGCCTAGTACCGTACGGCGCACAGTAGCAGGTTGTTAAAGTAGCATTGACGACCAACTCAATGGCGTTGCAGTGATTTGTTATTGTGTGCACAGCTGTTTTTTTGCGTTATTTCATTTTCATGATGTGTCAGATTATTGAGGCCTAGGCGGGGGTCCTCCACATGGGTATGGCTTCTGTTATTGATGGAAATCAAATCTACTTCATCAGATGTTTCTATCGAAAGCTCCGTTTCTGCATCGCTGTGTTGCGTAGGTTTTTTGCAACACAAGATATCTGGTTGCAGCAAAGCATTTGATTTCAGGTACCGGGTATACATTTGAGAGTTACGGAGTACTTTTCGTGCTCCACACGTGCCTAACCCTTGTGACTGGAAGGTCATATTTCAGGTCCTGGAACTGAGACTCTTTATTGTATTTTGGCTGATATCAGCTTTTCACGGTTTCCATGGATTTGGTGCCTTTTGTGATTCCAGTTTGTGAAAGGTTGTGACAAAACTTATAGAAGCTGCTGTGGATTTGGATATGTGCAAGGAATCAACGTGGCACAGTCTTGGATCATTCATGCAGACATCATAAAAAGGGTAATGAACTTGCGAGTTGCGACAAAAACATCCATTGGACCATTTGCAATGTAATTATGTCACTTCGAAATTGGAAAAGTTTGGCAATGTATTAACCATTTGCCATTACAGCATTCAAACTCTACACTTCACCAAAAGGATAGCAGCCGACAAATTTAGCTGGAGTCACTGAAAAGGTAGTGGAAATTTAGGGACCACAATTCTGCCATCGCCTTGGTAATTTGACAACAGGTTTGGGAAGGACATCTTTTCTTTATTTCAAAAATGGTTGGAGAAAGCAGGAATGATTCAAAGACGACACCTTTGCCAAAGTCAAAGGTAGAGTATGGGTGGATGATTTGCACAGGTTGACGGTTCATCCCATCATCAGCTTCTGTCTTCTGCTGCAGTTTGAAAGGTTCTTTTCTCGTCTTCTGTTTCCTCATCTTTTGTGTTCTGGTCTTGGATCTTTGGTTGTGGGTATTAATCTACTCATAATATTCATATTTTCTCATGTTTTTGTGGTCTGAAAGTACACATACCAGCGTCACGATTGAAGACAAGACTCATGTGAATTGCATGCCATAACAGATCAACACTCACGTGAATAAAAGACCAAGACTTGTGTGAATATTACAGAAACATACCAAGACTTGTGTGAATACTGCAGTTTTTTTGCTGATCAGATGCTGGCAAAAAACCTCCTTTTTGACAGAAATCTGATTGAGAATTCTTTAGCTGAGATACTCGTTATTACCATTCAAGTTGGCCTAGGCCTATGCTGTCAAAATACCAATCAAGAAGCTCATCAACTTGTCAAAGGATTCTATTTTAGGCCTATTGTTGTCTTTGAATTGCATGAGTACTTCTGCACATTCCCACCATGCGGCTCTCATTCTCAAAACACCTGACATGGCTATGGCTATATGATATTGTCCATTGTGTGGTTCATATCATATTATAGTACATAGACTATTATCGTTTGGCCAACTAGAATAATGTGAGTCAGGCCTACATTTGGGCATAGGCCAGTCGTGGTGGAAAGGAAGTTTCGTTATTTGAGGTGGGTTTCATTTTTTCACCCGTCTGTGATCCAAACGGGATATCACAAAATCATTGTATCTGTTTGTCTCCATGTTGAAATCATGCATTGTATCATATTGTTGGTTATTAGTGATATTGAACTTCTGTAGCCTTTTTTGACAGTGTGAAGTACAGACATCAACTGAGTGGGTAGCAAAACCAAAAGTTCCTTTCTTCGTTTTGGCTCCACCCTAGGCTATAGGCCCCACTATCGTGACTGTGGAAGTTACCTTGGATTAAAGACCCTACTGCTTTGTTGCTGTCGTCTGCTTCTTTCTTAAGCGGTCTTCAGAGAACGCTGAGACATGGCTGATTGCTTGGTTGTAGGCCGAGTTCTAAGACCAGTATGTTCAAAGACAGATCATACTTGAACATTTTACCATCTGTGTGCGCACACCAATGTTCTTCTTTCTTGTTCGGTTCATATCACTTCACCAGTTGAAAATGCCAAACAAAGAATTGTCTCCTGTTCTGAAATCTGGGTTTCCAAATTCAGAGATATTGCCGAATTCGGGGTTTTCTCTCGGAATGAATTGGTGTTGGGGGATCGTAGTCAAACACTATAATGGATTACTTCATTGGCTTGACCAGTGAAATAATAAGTTCTATTATTGAATGTCAAATGAGCAAATAAGCCTATGAGATTTAAAGCTAATCCACCCAGGAAATGGTTTTTGCCAATGCAGGCTTGGCCTGCTGATACACTAGGTCATGCCAAATGGCAGTACATCTTATGTGGCCTACTTGTGGCTTTTGTAGGCCTAGGTGTGCTTAGCTAGGTATGTGAAATGCAGAGAGTTGGTGTATGTTAAATAATGATATATGACCTCTTCCCCAGAAATGTTTCCAGAAAGGCAGGGGTATAGTGGAAGGTGCTATATGTAGGTAGCTCATTATTTCCTGAAAATGGATCTAAGCCAACCTTTATTTCGTTTAAAGATTACGGGCCGTATTCTAGAAGCTTCCTCAAGTGTAAGGTCGACCTTTAGCTATTGTTTGCAGGGTAGAATACAAAAGATTAAGGTCGACCTTACACTTAAGGAAGCTTCTAGAATACGGCCCTAAGATTATGAACTAAAAAAGCATACTGTATTTAAAGGAGTTACTCAGAATGATCAATTCATCATGATTTATTACATTGCATTTCCTATCATTTCATATCCCTTTTTATGTGTCACCCTGTATATTATGAACCCCATCCTCCCATAGCAGTGTTTGGTCTCACTCCTTCATACGCTTACAGCGGATGAAGAGGTTTGAGGTAAAAACCCTCGCCGTGGGAGGATGTACACCTTCACTAACATCACCATTGCATTTTATTTCATTTCATTCCATCCCGTATTACAGGACGCTTACATTGACTCTCCCTCACCAAACCAAAGTCCCGCTCACCGATCACGATTTGGCCAGGCATGCCGCTTACCAACTCGCCCATTTGTTGCCTCCACCTACACGGATGAGATAAGTCCTGTTCTTGACGTAAGTCTTAGAACGTGATGTTATTGGTGTTGTAACACATCGATGTTGTGGTGTCCTTTCACTCTCTACATGTATGTGTTTTTGTTTTCTGTGTTGTCCATCTCACCTTTGCTTCATGTTATAAGTCGAAGTCACGAAGTCTCATGAAAATACCTGAGGTCTTCTCTAACTCTGCTCTACAACTTCCTAACTAATGGGAGACTACTCCTGCCATTATTGAGAGGCCACCTGTTAGCTCTCCTAGAACATCACGAAATTTAACATCACAGACGTAAATCATGGCCTCCACGTCATTTTGGATGACGTTGTGGCGGGCACTTCTTCTCTGTGACGTCAAATTTCATGACGTTCTAGCACCGCTAACTAGTGGTGGCCTCTAATAGCAAGAAAGTCGCCCATTGGCAGTACCTCCTCTCGGTTGTGTGGGTTGGTCTTCGTGCAACCTCCGTCACATCATTGAAACTCTGAAGACAAACCAAAGTGCCCGTGGTTCTAAAAGACTAGATATCAAAGCTGAATTCTTATATCTTGGTCATTTGGAGGAAGATTGTGATAACCTGTGTGTCATAAGCTGGTTAAAATGAGTTAAAAGATGTACTGGGAAGCCTTTGGATGTATACACTGTATCAAACAATGAAGGTTTCAACACCAGTATCGAACATGAATTCAGTGTGGATGCAAAAATGAGAAGGTATCGTTGACTGTTGCTGAAAGGGGGTAATTTTGAACACGATTGTGATATATTGGCTGGTATTCTCGTTGGATTGCCTTCAAAATAGGCTCTTTCATTGAGACCACTGCTCGGTGAAAGTGCTGAGACCACTGCTTAGTGGTATCTAAGCAGTTGTTTCAGCCTTTCACTGTCGGTACTGGAGTCCAGTCAACGTTTGGCGTTGCCAATATTCATTCTGAAGACTACAACTCGCTCTCGCTCGCTGCCAGAACCTCTCTATGTGACATCCATCTGTGTTGCTTCTTTTGGGTATCGAGTTTCTTGTTGTCAGTAAAAAGGCCTCAAAGTTCTTTTTGATGTCCCTGTCTTTGTGTACGCTCTTTAATGCTTTGTCTCCTCTTGTCTTACCTGCAGAAAGTATTCAGATTGTGTATCATCTGTTTCATCCTCCCACAGCAGTGGTTTTTCCCTCCATCCTCTTCATCCACTCATTCGAGTACATGGAAAGGAGCGAGACCAAAGCCCTGCTGTGGCAGGATGCGTCTGCTTTGCCATTTGATCTGGGCAGCGATTTGTTTACCTCTCTACATTGTGTCTGGGGAAAGGTACTTGGACGATTGTCCAGCTGTGTACTTTCTGTTTGTTGTGTTGTTGAAAGTTACAGGGATGACCCTTCAATTCCTGTTGTGGTGGGTTTTGTGGTTGTAGGTTGTGGGTTTTGATTTCCAGTCACAAAAGTTCTTCATATGTGATAGATCTGAGAGGTTACTGTTTTTGGCACTCCATGTTGTTTACATAGCTCGCAGCTTTTGCAGAGGCTGTCTACTCGTGATTGCGGGGAGCTGATGGATCGAAGTAATAGCTCTCTCTCGTGTACAGCCTAGTAGATCTGGTGTGGAATATACTACTACTTTTATCAACCACCCTCCCACTGAACATCCAATTCTTCCTGTGATAGCGAGGATGACCTGTGACAGTTGGCAGATTATCAGTGAAAACGTTGGGCAGCAGCCGCATTTTTGCTCAGTGTCCTTCAAAAAGAGTATTGCTCTCAAAAATTCTCGAATACATCAATGTCAAATATGCAACATGCCATAGGACAGGACAAATCAGGCTGTCAGGCTTGTGTATGACTGCAGCTTTTGATTGTCATGAAAATTTGCAATGAGTAGATGAAAGGACTGTAATTATTGCCAATGAGATCCACTCCACAAAATTTCCGTAATTAGTATAATTGGTGTCACATAAAAGTGTGCCATTTGTTGATGGTGTTTTTTCTTGGCACTGTTTTCTATCCTGTCATACATTTGGTGCAACAACTTTGTTCAGCTATGAAAGATTTAAGGAAAAAAATATTGACTGGTAGAATTGTATCAGATGTGCAGTTTTAGTTCTAGGACGCATTGTGTGCCAGCGATGTCTGCGTGCATGGACAGGCCTACCTGATTTTAACCTGAATTAGCCCCTAGTGTTCACCAAAATGCCCCCTTGGACTTTGTTTGTATGAAACCCCTGAACCATGGATAGCACATTAGGATTGAAGGGGTTAACTTCATTGACGTGTGTCTTATGCGAAGGCCTGGCCTAATCAATTCAATGTTTTATTCATGACATTGATGACAATCGTGTGCAAAATGTTCTGTTCAATAAACTGCAGAATCTATCATTGTACAAAAACATGTTTGGTTTGGGTGAACTCGAAGTGAGAGAATGTAAGATTCCACGAAAACAAGAAAGTGTAGACATCGTTTTAACTTCAGTCATGGTATGTTTGGGAACTTTTTAACTGATATGACCTAACATTCAAGTAATTAGTAGGTCTTTCCTATTCATTACTTTCCATACTGACACTAAATTCTAACAGGCCTAGGCCTGTTACAGAAGGGTCCACAAGTTAGTGTGACTAACACATGCATATACACTGTGACTGTCCAGTCGCTTGAGTTCTGCTCGTATATTTTGACTTGGATAACTTTTTTGGAAGTGATGGCTGAAACTTTGGTGCTCAGGCCCCAAATGGCCGGACTATCTCGTGCCCTTCGTAAGATGACCATGTCACCAACACGGATAAGGGTTACTTCTTGGGTAAGACTCTGGAATTTCCTTGGCAACTGCATGATAACATGCTGGAGAAGTTTGGAGGATCTTTCCTTACTCCCAGGACGTTGGTGCCTTGGTAATGGCAAAGACTTGGGTAAAATGGATGTAGCCTCGGCTATCTAGACTCAGTTGTGGACTGTTCACAGTTGCATGTCTAACTCGACAACTGCCTTTTACCCAAAATTTTAGCCCACTAATCCAATGAAGGAACCTTATGGCTGTATGTAGTCAGCAATGATAGACGACGGAGAAAATGAAAAGTATTGTTGCATTCACAACTGAGTCAGATTTAAAGCTGATTTTGGGTGTAGCCCCTAGTCTTCTTTGTCAAATGAAAATTCCAAATAATTAGGTCAGTGCGTCAAATTGACATTTACAGCGATATTTTTTAACCATCTAAGCGCCAGCTGCTGCTGCTGCCGCCATGAAAATATGCTTACTTCCTCATTGTCCGTGCCAACTTCCCCAGTGGAAATACATCGACGTGCCACCAGGATTTAGTCAATAGCATCGTCGGATGACTTCATTGGCTGGGCCTGGTGTGAGCAGCTCGCTGTTATGAAACAGCTGTTGATAGGCCGAGTACATGTATGTTATAGGCCCGTAGTGTAGGTCCAGGCAGTCGTGAAGAGAATGCGGTGTGGAAATCAATAATATGGGAAATATCCATTGCTGGTGATGAATTACATTTGCGCAGAGTTATTGGGAAATAACGTGAATAACCGGATGCTAGAATTTGTTGGTGTTTATGCGTAATCATGTGGTGGGTTGGGATGATGGGTGGAGTCATGGATATTTGACCTAGTCGCATGGGCCTCAACAAATTTTTCCATGTAGTAGTAGCAAGGAGTTCCTCATGAAGTTGTGGCTGTACCGGATCTTCCAGAGTGTGGAGTACCCCTGAAAGTCTGTTGTCAGTTTCATTGACTGGATAGCTTAGTAGTGTTGTACATTTCAGATACATTTCATCAACAGGATTCTTATACATGTAGAGTGCTTTTGAGCTTTTGTCTAATGGCTTTGAATTGCTGAGGTTATTGTGTGAGAGGTGAGCTAAGGGTGGTGGTTCTGTCATCACATAATTTGACAAAAATTCGCCTTCATTCCCGTTTAAAGATGCGCGAATGCTAGCTGCTTTGTGGGAGATGACCTTTGAAGTGATAGCTCCATTATCTCACTGCAGATATCCTGAAATGTACATCACATTGTTATTGAACATACACTCATCCTTCTCCAATATTTGCCCATATCATTTATTCCCACTACACTAGAGTAAACTGACACAGGTGGTCTATTGTCCCTGAGTTTAATTGCTGACCATGACATGAACTTTGATGAATTTCCAATTTATGGAATATTAGACAATCCGTTGCCTTGGCAATGGACACAGGAATGATTTTCCAACCCTTGAAATTCTTTTTTTTATATGAATGGCATTTAGCAGGGTTTGTTCAAACAAACCTGGCAGCCATGAAAATGGCTCTAATTTGGAGGTACATGTACAGCCAAGTTGAGAGCCATTTTTGCCCATGAATCATGGTGGGCCTACTTCACCTGAAGTTCCAATTATTTCATTTGGCACCCACATTGACTTTTGAATATCAAGCACCATCTGTACTGCACAACCGCATTGACCTGTTACAGGTGCCAATAAGTGAACGCCCAGGCCTATGTGGTGTTTTTAAAGGTATAGGCTTATGAAGTATACCATTGGCTTTGGCTGAGAGTTTGGGACTGCCCAACAAAATGTTTGCTATAAGTTGAACTTGATCCTCTGACTCAACCATCGAGATGCTACTGGTACATCTGTTGCTATCATTGAAACCTATTAGAGAGCATGAGAACACATACATGTACTTGCCTACTCATTACACCATCCCACGATTACCAGGTTGCATGGTCTTTCAGGGTAAGGGAGGGAGAGGTGACTGTTGACTGGTTACTGTCATTGGCGCATACATACCCGGAGCACTCCCCTGTCAAGACATAATTTTCTTGACATCGGAGTGCCGTGGAGTCAGTCGAGGGTTGCACCATAGTTCATCAGTGAAGCAAATTGGGATTTGCCTATTTCAAGGTTGATCAAGCATGTCTAGGGGTTGGTACATAAATTTTCAATGATGCCTATCTTCCCCAGGTAAGGTTTGCCACGCCACCTAGTGAGAAAAAGTCACAGCTTTCGCTGACAAACACCAATTCAAATGCAGTGAGTTCAAGTACACTATATCAGACTGGGGGAGGTTGATGGGGCCATTTTTCGGTGGTTTTTTCCAACACATACATACACATTTTTGGAATTGAGACATTTTGTTCTGGGTCACTCTGGTAGTTCCTCATTTGGACCTGGTTGTGGCATTTGTCCATTTCTTACGGGGAAGTAGAAGGTTTAGCAAATCACAGTTGGTGAAGGGTTTAAGGTCTTTTTCCTGTGATTAGACAAAAGGTGGGAGAGTGCTGTCCTTTTCGTTGTTTCCCTTGCGAAAAAAGCTTTTGAAATAATAATAGCAGGGAAAAAAGTCCCACATTCCACTGAAGGCTAGACCAAAAACAATGTACCTGACATGCCTAAATCCCTGCCACCCACTGGCAGGACTAGGTGTGAAAAATTCAAAGTAATATTAGAGCACTTTGAACGTAATCAAATACCAAGCGAGACTGTAATTTAATTATGCAGGAGGCCCTTGAGATGAGACGCAAGTACCCTGTCAAATCATTCACCACTTCAGACTCATTTCAATTCAAAAAGCCTATTGACATAAATTCAACACATGCTGTCATTGTATTGAAAACTTGTGAAGCACTCTGGTTCAAAAACAATTTGTATGTTGCCTGAGAGAAACAAACTAAATCAATTCACTCCTATCACTGTAAATGCACTCGATATTAAAGAGGCCCTATAGGCAGGTAGCTATTAGGCACATATCAGTGTGGTTACTTCATCACAGGTGGCACTAGCATTGCTGACAACCTAGAGATTTCACCTGCTTCGGCTCAAAGGTCCCTCGCTGTTTTGTGTCTTTTACTTGCTACACATATCAGAGTTAGGTCCTCATGCCAACCAGTTGGTGTAGTGAGCACATCAAAATGCCTATGAGGAGGCTACCTGTAGGGTCCCCTAAGACCCTGTCACATTTTGTGACTCGAATGAGTCCCTGTCATTTCCATATCATCTTAGTATTCTCACCTTGGGCCTCTTTGTTATCAGAGAGGGTACATGACGAAATCTGCTTGGAAGTAGATCCTCCTGTTTCATTGTTGATACCCTGTCACTCCGGCTCCTCCCNGACCTCTGTAATCAGGACACCTCTCAATTAAGGACAGCATTTGTCAGTCCCAGAGGTGTCCTTAATAGAGAGGTTCCACTGTAATATTAGAGCATTTTGAACGTAATCAAATACCAAGCGAGACTGTAATTTAATTATGCAGGAGGCCCTTGAGATGAGACGCAAGTACCCTGTCAAATCATTCACCACTTCAGACTCATTTCAATTCAAAAAGCCTATTGACATAAATTCAACACATGCTGTCATTGTATTGAAAGCTTGTGAAGCACTGGTTCAAAAACAATTTGTATGTTGCCTGAGAGAAACAAACTAAATCAATTCACTCCTATCACTGTAAATGCACTCGATATTAAAGAGGCCCTATAGGCAGGTAGCTCTTAGGCACATATCAGTGTGGTTACTTCATCACAGGTGGCACTAGCATTGCTGACAACCTAGAGATTTCACCTGCTTCGGCTCAAAGGTCGCTGTTTTGTGTCTTTTACTTGCTACACATATCAGAGTTAGGTCCTCATGCCAACCAGTTGGTGTAGTGAGCACATCAAAATGCCTATGAGGAGGCTACCTGTAGGGTCCCCTAAGACCCTGTCACATTTTGTGACTCGAATGAGTCCCTGTCATTTCCATATCATCTTAGTATTCTCACCTTGGGCCTCTTTGTTATCAGAGAGGGTACATGACGAAATCTGCTTGGAAGTAGATCCTCCTGTTTCATTGTTGATACCCTGTCACTCCGGCTCCTCCCCACATCCTTGGTATGGTGTTTCTATGGCCTCTTCCATGTTTTCTTTCTTGTCATCCAAATTCGCATTTTAATGGCCAATCACATGTTAATGGCCAATCCAGTTTTTCATTCTCAGAATGAAGAGAACTACTTAAAACTATGTTGAAATGAACTTGGCTTTTGCCAGCCTTGAGTTAAAGGTACAGCTTGTTTTGTTAACTTTCACCTTACCGGTATGTCTGATTATGGCAGCATTCATTTACTCAGTTGTTAAGTTGCATTGGTAGCATCTAAGTTGTCCAAGAGTTACTTTGCCTCCATTCTAGTTTTCAGTGCATGCCATGCTCTAACACTGTTGTTTCCTTGTTCAACCCACAGCCTATGACAAAAGATCAAAAGACATCACCTGCACCAAAAAAGGCTGACGTAATGTCTAAAGTAGGTTCAAAGTCACCACGAGCTTCTAATTCACCTGGTCCTCCGAAAATGCCCCAAGCGAAGGCAAAAACTGCTCCAGCAAAGCAAACCGCACAACGACCCCAAGGTCAATCACGCTCAACAGCGGCGCCATCTTCGAGAATTGATAGTATTAGAAAGGTTCCACCACCAACATCTAAAGTTGCAAATGCTGGTCCGGCGAAACCAAAAAGTGCTAGTTCACTGTCCCGTGCAACATCTGCTCCTTCCGTTCAGAAACCATCTACGGCCAAGCAGAAGAACATGGCCACAGTTAAACCTGGTAAACCGATACCAGTACAGGAACGTCCGGTGTGGAAACCAGCAGGAGGAAGAAGACCGAACCAAGATAGGAGTCCTTTCCTTCCATCAAATTATATCCTCAATCGTCCTCTTCGTCCAGGATCAAAGTTAGCTAAGTCTGCACCAAATTTGCTGGATGAAAATACAAGTCGACTGAGCAAAGCCACTTCAGTGCCAGATGATATTCACACTGCACATCGGTCGAGGAGTCCAGCTATATCAAATGCATCTTCTGTGTCATCCATTCCACATAGTTATCGTCATCCTGATGAATCTCTGGCGCAACAAGAGTATATGACCATGTCGCCAGCGATATCACCTGCGCCTTCCTATGAAAGACTCTCATCTCCACAGCGAGGTTCCCCATTACCACCATACGCTGTGGACCAGGGAACCATTTACAACACAGAGTACAACGCACAATATTATGGTAAGAAAACCACTGGTGCCCCAGCTACACGGTATGGATCCATCCCACCCTACGCTATGGATGATTATGATCCCGTTGCCGATGCGAAACTTCCGTATGCTGCTACTGCTGAGGATTCTTGGGATGGTGAAAGTCACAATACGACACACTCTAGTCGTGCTCCTTCTGAGGAACCTAAAAAACGACCCAAGTCACCTGCAGGATCACGTCCTCGCAAAGACCATGCTGGAAAGTCTAAACCACAAAGTGAAACTCCTTACGAATCAGAACTGAATCACAATTCGGTGAATGCGGCACCCGCTGGGATGTCTTCCAGATCTGGTCATAAACCTGGAGAATGGGCTGAACCGATTCCTGAATGGGGTCCGTCAGCAGAAGAAGAACCCCCCAACAGGGCACAATCTCCCAACAAAAAGTCTCAAAGCTTTCCGAATGAGACTGAAGACGGTGAGGAACCTTTTGACGCACAAGAAGAAGGGTCACATTCAAGTCCGATCACTGAAGAGGGTGCTCAGGATACACCATATAATGGGGAATCCAGTGTTCATATCATATCACATAAAGATGCGTACACACCAAACAGTCAGCACAATGGACAGGATCTTGTAGACCTCGATGAACCAATGAACAGCTTCCCATCCCTTGATTCACGCGTTCCCATTCATGCTTCACAACAAGCTCAGTTGCAGCCCTCTGACTCCCTACCGAATTATGAGGCAAGGTACATGTCTGATGACAGCATTGATAGCCCAAAACGAGAGAGGATGCAGACTCGGCAGTCAAATGAATTCCCAACTGAGAATGAAATTGTTCCTGCAACACAGGCAGGTACTTTGATGTCAAAACCACCCACTAATGATGAGTACCTCAGTGATGGCAGTTGTATGTCGGATGATAGCATTGATGGGGGTAAATACAAACGCTCTCCTCGCAACCAGAGGCGGTACAAACGTGAAGATTCAAGAGACTCTCTGTACACGGACAGTCTTGAGGAACCGTCTGATCAAGAGCCTGATAATCGTAAAAGGGTGTCATGGGAATGCCCTGAAAAGATAAAAGAAGTCCCCCATGAAGAGACAGATGATAGTGGTCTGTATTCGAAGGACTCTTCACAAAACCCTGACACTCCCCCACGCCGCAACAATGCCATCTTCTTCACTGTTAAGCCGCATGATACTGGGGGAGGTGGTGGCGGAGGCGGGGTTGGTAATGACCATGCGTATTCAAGTGTAGATGGGAATGCTGAAGGACCAAGCAAGTACGCCAGGCGGAAAATCGGGCCTATCAAACCTAAACTTTCTGATAAGAAGATAGAGGATGAGAATATAGTGTTTGGACACCATCTTGATAGTGATGATTCTATTGAAAGCAGGCCTAGTAGCAGGGGAAGTACAAAGCGGAGCTTGAGTAGGGGGTCTAGCAGAGACAGCCTGCTCAGTAAAGGCTCAAGTCGAGGATCACCCAGAGGTAATTTAAGTAAAGGATCAAGTCGAGATAATCTAACATCAAGTAAGGAAAGTCTCAACAAAAGTGCTCCCAAAAGGGAATATCTCAAGAGAAAACCAAAAGAGCAACCACATTTTACGAAGAAGGTGCCATCTGCAAACAAAAATGCACCTGTTAAGAAAGTTCTGTCAAAGCCGAAGAATAACCTTAGAAATGCTAGCAGTTTTTCAGGGAGCACTGGTAATTTAATTGATCCACAGTCAAATCTGAAGTCTTCCAAAAAGATGTCCTCCAGTTTGTCAGATATTTCTGTTCAGACTGAATATGGTCGCACAAACGAGGTCGGCATTCAGGCCGATCCAGATGATATATATACTGCGTTCAGAGCTATGAAGCAGTTTCAGGATTCAGAGCCATGCCCTCCGATTAAAACCCTCACTGAGAGAAAGAAGGAGGTTGAAAGGTTGATGGAGGACGCAAGACCGCTTGAAGAAGAGCCTGATGGTGGCAAGTGGGATGATGTGGAAATGAAACCTGATGATTATAAGAAAGTTGAAAGGCTGGAGCCAAAACCTGTCATGCTCCAGGAGTCTTCCAGTGATGTGGAGTCTGACACTTTAGATACTGTTGACCAAGCAGTTGGTGAGGAGCTAGTGAAGGAGAAATTTGTCCACCTGGAACCAAATTTCGTCGATTTCGAGCATGCATTGAAGAAGTATGAACCTTCTCCAGTGAATGAGGACGTGATACAGAAAGAGAGGATGATACCAGAGGAAAGTCAGCTTGATTTCTCTGTTTTGGATGACACTAAATCACCTGAGGAAGGTACGCCTCAAGGACAAAGGCTGGAATCGGATGTCAACGATACAGCTGCTGATGAGACGGACAGTCGCTCTTGGAAACCTCTTGATCAGTATCTTGATTTGGTTGCTGAAGACCTGAAGAAAACGGAGGATGTCCCACCTCTGAGTTTGGACAGATCTGTTGCTTTACAGTCACAGCCAGTTGATGAAGAAATGCTGGCACAAGAGGTTAAGGAAGCTGATGGGGTGGATGTGGAACAGAACTTGATCGATACAGTAAACGAGATAGAGCAGGACAGGATGAACGAGATTGCAGAAGAGCCTGTTATCGCTACAAACGCTCCTGATAAACAGAGTGTGGACGTGGAACAGCTGACTGACAGGTTGGACTCTCTTGATGATGGAGATTTTCCTGATACCAGGGAACCTATAAAAGCTAGGATCATGTCTGATAGCGATCCACTAATTGCCAGAGTAAAACAAGTACCGTCTCGTCCAGAAAGTCCAAGGCCTAAAGGAGCTATCGCTGATATCGAAATATCAATTGATTTCGATGTAGAGAAACGCAAATTTGATGAAATGCCGAGCAGCAGCGATGAAGATGGCAAGGAAAGAGAGGTAGTTACTATAGATCCAGATCTGTCCACTGTTACTACGGAAAATGTGCCACATATCGATGTTACCTTGGAACATTTGGGAGACACTCCGGGAAATACTGAGTCTGAATCGGGATCACCTGTTCGTAATAAAGCGTATTCGTTTGATGATGTTGATACTGGATCTAAGGGTGGACCAGAACAATCGTTGTTTGATGAACTACAAAACACGGACGCATCTCCGTGGCATGAAAATGAGCATCGCAAGCTGCCTCAAGAGAAGGAATTCAAATTAGAGGACAAGGACCTGAATCTAGTTGAGTTTGACGAACAGCCTTTGGAAGAACCAATCATTACGAGGAGAGAACCAAAAAATATGGCACAGATTCTACTTAAACAAGATGAACCAGTCAGCAGTCCACCAGCTACGCCTTCAGGTGAAGGACTGCTGTCAGAAGATATGAAATGGGCACTACTTAATGAGATCAATGCTGATGATGATGAGGTGTCTCTAGTTGATCATCATAAACCGAAAGTTGAAGAGCATCAAGGAACTAGTATGCCACGGCATCGTCACAGGTCTGACCAAAGGGAGCCAGATGTTGTTGTTCGGGACTGGAGCAGACCGCAGGAATCGCAGCCAAAGCCTTGGACACCTGAAAGAGACATGACTGCTCAAAAAGAAAATGTTCCTCCACAGTGGACACCGATTAGGCGGGATCATCAGGTAGACAGTTGGTCACCTCGGAAGACTTGGTCACCTCAGAAAGAGCCTGATGACGATTGGATAGTATTCCAACCAGAAACAAAATCAAATGAATTACCGGTAGAAACTAGAAGCAGTCCTCCCAGACCAAGGTCTCCAGTTCCAGCTGAATATGCTGAGTATCGGAGTAAGGTTTCCGATAATTTCAAGAGGTTTATGGGCAAAGAGAAGGAGATGATTATAATATCAAATGAAAGAAATGAAGACAAGCGTGAAGATGTGAGGCAGACTAAAGTGCCATCTCCTCCTCCGGAGGTTCACGATAGAGAAATTCTCATCAACTTTGCTCCAGCAGATGAGGAGGAGAAAGCACCCCCTGCTATCATGAAAACATACCCTGATGTGGTCCATGGTACACCCATCATGCAGAAGTCAAGAAGTCCTACCAATCAAAAACCAAAGGAAAAGAAACGTGACTCTGCCTTTCATGGACAGGATCGGCCGGTCGAGCGGAAGAAACAGCGACGAAGGGCACCAGTGCCTCATTCGTATAGCAGTGATTCTGATGATGACTACTCTAATGGCACGCCCAAGCAGAGTTTTTCGCCAGGTTGGACTGGTAGGGAGAGGAATTTTCCTGGTGTTTATCAGGGGGAGTCAGATCAGAGTGAACACAGTACGACGAGTACATTGGACCTTATTGATGAGGATAAGGCCAAATGGAATGCAGTATTTGGGACGTTGGATGAACAAAATATCATCGAAGCACAAACAGTAAAATCACAGCAAGCAGCACCAGTACAAATTATAAAACCACAGCAGGCAGCACCAGTACAAACGGTAAAACCACAGCAAGTAGCACCGGCACAGACAATAAAACCACAGCAAGCAGCACCGGTACAAAAAGCCCCGTCTCCGAAAATGGGGCAGATGAGCAAAAACCCAGATTACCAGCAGTATCGCAACTCGATGCATTTTGACCTGCCACCAAACCAAAACACAAAGTACAAACCATTAGAATTTCAATTTGATGTCAAGCCAATGGTCATCATCGATAAAACAGCAGATAAAAATAAAGAGAATTTGCGGAGAAATAAGGAGTTTGTGATCAATCCAAACAATGCAAACAAAACAGAGCCGGTTATTGGATCTGTCTCTCAGACTGACGGAGAAGCTTTACGATACCAACTGCACTTCCACAACGACGATGCCAGCTCAGTTAGCTCTTCAGATCACCTCAGTGATGTTGATGTTACAAATGAAGGTTTGGAACAAGTCGATGTCGATGACTACGTGTCCTTGCACAGTGACTCCACTCCTGACACTTACTACACCGGGGCCCAGAAACCTACCGTGTATTATGTTGAGCATAATGGTGATCCAAGTGCATTCCCTCGGATATTCCGCCATCCAATGACGGACATGGACAGCTGCAGCATGTTGTCGTCAGAATCTTCAAGTCCAACGAATAGTCTCAGAGGAAAACGCTTGTGGACCGGCGTTGGGAAGTATAGTCCATCTGGAGCACGGGCCACACATGCCATGAAAGTTTTCGTACCAGACCAGGTATAGACATTAAAAGATATTTGGTTGGCTTGGTGTGGACTTTCCCCATTGGTGGAAGAAGTTTTTGTCAACTTTTCGCCAGGGTGGAAGGATCTGTAGCTTTGTCGTTTGTAGAGGAGCACCACGTTCAACCTTGTTCCACTTCTACACCTCGGTGCTGATCTCAGCCCACGGACACTGCATGTCGATGTCGTCCACCTAGTGTTAAGTGGTGTCCCTCCTCACCCATGGACCCTGGGCCAACTCTTCTGCTTTATACCCTGGCTAAGGATGACAGCAAAGGACTATTGATGATATACATGTATTTTGGTGACTGGATATTTCTTTCTCTGTGAACCTCAAGTATTAATCCATGGAGTTTTCTCTTTTCAGGGTTGGTGGTGTGGGGGTTATTTATCATTTTGCAATTAAGTCATTATTAAGTGACTTGTATCTTCAGTCCAAATTTTTCTATATTCCTTTTGGTGATGTAGAATTTTTTTAAAGGTAGCTGGTAGAAAGTTACATCATATGTTTTACATAACGTATTTTCAGATCTTCCATTTTGCCAAGCGATGTGAATTTCCGAAACAATTTGTTGTCTAAGGGCAACAAGCCTTCTGAAATCTGATTGATAGTGTTGATAATGATCTCTATGTCCTTAAATGTATATCGAGATGCAAGAGTCTTCTATTGGAGATTTGCACTGACTATCTATAAAGTGTCTTCTTTCAACCCACCGTGTGCTCTCTTTGTTGTTACCTTGGTATTTTACTTGCATGCAAGGTGTTTATAGATGTTGTTCACACTGATGACTTTTCTGTCATCGTGTAGTGCATCCATTCGTTGTTTACATGGAGTGTGATCTGTGCAGGAGATACGGAAAAACAATAAAGTAATTGGTGAAAAGCATTACATATACCTTGAAGTCATGACAGTCTCAGCGCACCTCTGCGTAAGTGTTGATATTTGGATAAGGATTTCCCATTTTGAATTCTTTCAGCAGACGGTCAATGACGAGGAGCCTCAGAGGATGGAACCCGCAGAAAATGACGCTGAATATGACGTTGAAGGTAAGGTCAAGGTCATTGGGAAAGGTCAAGGTCATTATAGGTCAAGGTCAAGGTCAGTGTTAGTGAAAGTCATCGTGGTGAGCAATTTGTCCTGTGGTGAGGGGCATTGCAGGAGCATCAGTCTTTAGATGCAAGTTGTCAGTGACCTTATAATATTTCATTACATAGCAACCTTGCAAAGATAGCCAAGGAATAGCTACTGTATGTTGTAATGACCTGCCACCATTTGGGGGACCTGAGAACTTGAGAGAGAGGTAGAAGTCTTGTAATTCGTTGCATAGCATCCTTATTTCCCTTCATTTTCCAGAGCGTCGTAGTTCCAAATCGTTGATCAGAGCTTTTGAGATGGAGAAGCAGGATTACCAGCCTCCCAAACGCATTGTTAAGACTGAGAGTGATAAGGATAGCAAGTCGGCCATTTTCATCGCTGTAAGTATCATATGGAAGACAGAGTAAGGAACTATGAAAGTGCAATTAAATGTTGACACAGGTTTACTCAAGTAG
Source organism: Notospermus geniculatus (assembly GCA_002633025.1). Taxonomy (NCBI): domain Eukaryota; kingdom Metazoa; phylum Nemertea; class Pilidiophora; order Heteronemertea; family Lineidae; genus Notospermus; species Notospermus geniculatus. The sequence goes on from NMRB01000036.1 coordinate 101,150, forward strand.
AGTGTCACGTCACAAGACCCGGCCATTTCCTTGCCTGGAAGTGTCACCAAGAGCTCTGCCCGTGCTACTTGGGACCGTGGCCCACCAGCCGTAGTTGATTTCCTCTATGGCCTTGTGCTTGGAACATTGGCCTCTGAGCTGGAAGTTGAGAACATTGAGCTCGGTCATTAGCTGGATGACTGGCCATACAACTCAACAATTGGCTAATATTTTTTGCCCATTTTGAGAGCAAGGACCCATAAATTTGTGGATGCCATCAATAACCACATGACTGCCCAAAGATTAAGAAGTAACATGATAATCAAACCATCCCTCAAATGGAACGACCATTCCCTCCACAAAGTTCATTTAACTCTCTTTGAAACAACTGCCGCTTGACTTTTCACACAGGAACGAAAGGACTCCGGTGGTTTTGGACACGATCGAGTAATTTCTCATATTTGCTTTTCATGTACAGTTCAGCACTGTATAAAACCCCCAAGCACAAATATTCCTGGAGGAACGCAGGGCATGGATGGCTTTGGGATTGGTCAGAGATAGTTCTGAAGGAAACTGTTGGTGTTGGAGGCTATAGATCTGTGTCTTATAGAGACATACGATCCATTACTTAGCGTTATGTACATGCTGAAGATGTATCATGCAAAACTCAAATGCAGCACATTGGCAAGAATATTTTTGAAGTCTAAGCCAATCCATGCCCTCCATTTCCCACTGTCGACCACTATCTTCTGCCACTGCCCTTAACAATGTTTTGATATTCAGCATTTTTTGTTTCCCTCCACATTCCAATCCATTTATAGAACAAATTCAACGTGGTAAGTTCTGTGTGTTGTCACTGTGATCACGTCGGTCACTGCCCTTGATTTGTATGAATCTGCAGACCTTCTAAACCACCAAGAACGATGAGCAGAAACTTGATTTTCGTGGCCTCTATGGAATAGGGAACCCCGATCACGCGGACCACGCGAGAATATACGCGTGGGTTTGAACTGATAGTACACCGACGCCACCTATTATTCATGACGATTCAAAGTGTGATTGGCCGTGCTTGGTGAACCGCATCTCTCGAACAATGAGCCTCTATAGGTGTCACGTCTGCTCTATCAGTCTCACGTGACCACTTGGCGCTCCCCATTTGACCCCTTTTCCACCGTCCTCTTTGTGATTGTAAGTTCCCCTGCCTGTAGAAAGGATAAATTCCATACCCTGCAGATTCTGCAAATTTAGGCCTGTGGACCTCTCTTTATCAAGACTGCATGGTTCCTGGAGACACATTTGTGAGTTGCAGATGATCTTGGACCAGTTTGGAAGGCTGCAGAGGTCTTGAATGACATGGTCAAACATCACCACAAATGTTTGAGTGGAACACAGTGAAGAAGTCTCAGTGTCTTGGAGTTCCATTCCCTGTCATTCTGCCTGCAAAACCTAACCTGTACACAAAGTGAATCAGATTTCCAAAACTTCACCAATCCCCATTGTTCAGGCCCTTCACAAAGCTTTGGGCCCTTCACGTAACACTCCAACATAAATATTTATGAAGTCTATGATGTACCCTATGTCTCCATGTGTGTCTGGTCCCAGTATTTCTGCTGCTGTGTCTGGAATGAGCAAAAGCAACAATGTTGTTGTGCTGAAAGAAATGTACCACAGCAGCTTTCTGTGTTGTACCATGCTAATTTTCATATTTATTTTCAGTAAGAGCTTTTAGCTGTTGTGGGATATTTTAAGTTAGGAACCAGCATAAAAAACCCAGCGGCCGTATGCACAAAACATCTTAAGTGTAAAATTTCCTTTAAACTATTGTTCCAAACAAAAGATAAACGAAATTTTACACTTAAGATGTTTTGTGCATACGGCCCCACGATCAAAACCAAAATCTCAAATTCAAGCAACATACTACCTCAATGGCAGGCAGTACCTCCACTCAGGATCAGTGGAGTATGGTGAAGTAAAGTAACAGCTAGACTCTACACTGCAGTGTACTTTACAGCGCAAGACGGGGTCTTCTGGCAATCAGCCGAACTCCCACTGATCATAACTGAAGTGCCCAGATGGGATAATTTTGGTTCACTTTCAATGTTCATGGTAGATGTTGGTTCCTGTATCAACTTTTATGTCCTACTTGAAGTGACTCTGCAATGTTTGTTTTCAGTAGCATGCATTTTGTTATGGCCCTTAGTATTCCAGCCAACTTAGGGACCTAAAAAACTTATGAGTACATATTTGAACAATCTTAATTGATTTTTGCAGGGTGTAAAGGAGGTAATATCTCCTACAATTTACTTGGCACTGCAAATTTCACTACTAATACTTCTGTTTGTATCTTGTGGCCTGTGGGGGTTAGAAGCAACTATAGGGGATGGCAGCTGACACAGAACATTGCAAAGGCCGGGTTTACATAGAGGTATACGGCATACGGACATGCTGGTGAAAATGGTCTAATAAAGGGTTCATGACCTTGAAACCTTTTTTGCCAGTGTGCCTGTATACCGTATACCTCTTTGTAAACTCAGCCTGAAGGATTCTCATGAGCATGCTGTAGATTGCAAAGAAGCATGTTGGCCTGGCATGGTCGCTGAAATCATACTTGCTTGCATTTAACGTGTCATTCGACTATCTTGATTGAGATGAGAAGAATATTTGGATGCAGAACTCTGTTCAGCTGGCAACAGAGTGTGGGCAGGCAACGTTTGGTAATCACTTGATATGTTCTGGTGGAACCTTCGCCAAATATTGTAGCTTGATTGTTGACTAAACTTCAGAGTTGAGTGGATTTCTATACATTTTGGAATGTGTATACATGTAATTTCTTTGTCCGCATGTCAAGAAGCTATTAAAGATTGTGAGCAAGCTGTGTTATTGTCTTAACGATACTATCACAATTTATTACCAGTGATCTATTTCTAATCCCTATGGCAATTAATCTCTGACACTTAATTACCTTGTAATAAGTCATTGTGTACTTTTGCAAGGTTCTGAGGTTGGTTCATGTGACAATATAGAAGATAATGGTCTGTTTTGGACTTGCTCTTCCCTCAGAAGGTGTTGAAGGATATACATAAGAACAACACAGTCAAAAATTCATCCTGCGGAAATTAGTAAAACTGCAGCAAACATATCAAGCGATTCAACAACAGTCTGCTGTTACTACTCTGTGAAGGGTCTCATAATGCCAGCCTTGCGACAGGTTTGTTGCTACCAATGTTCTTCAGACCATCAATGACTGAACAGACCCACTGTGAAAGTCAACTGAGGGTATGGGAAGATCTGTGTGTTCATGGTCCAATGTGCAGTGCACACAATGTACATTTCATACCCTGAGGAGACTTTTATTAGGGGTCTTGAGCTGTTGTTGGTATTCTTGTACAAAGTTCTCTGTCAGCATGTTGACTATGCATCTATGATATCAACGTCAGTAAACAATTCGGCATGATTCTTTCAACAAATTCTGAAAATGCACGAGCTCCGCATGGCTCGAGAATTCTGAATACGTTATCATGCACGGCCACTTTCTTCTGAGGGCGGGTGGAATGCCTGTGTAGTGGATGATGACATTAATGTTGGGGCGTACTTGTGCCAGGTTTTACAGAATGGTTTGTGATATTAGGGTCCCTTCTTCATGCTGAAAATCCATGACACTGAAAGTCTCTCTAAGTCCTCAAGCAATCCCTTTTGTACCTCTTTATACTAGACTGGTAATGAAAACTATGTGACGACCTACAAGCAAGGAATGGTAAGCACATATGTGAGCGAGGGGCAAAGCCAAAACCAGCCTGACATTGAGCATTCCTGCAGTGATGAGGAAGAGCCTGTATATCATGTCGAAACTGACCAATTGATGAATTTCTGGAATGCCAAAGTTGGCGTAAGTTCCGGTTCAGAGTGGACATCTGGTGGTCGTAACACTGTCCGTGTAAGTACGGAGTTCACTTGCACTGCTGTCAAAACCTTTCACGTGCTACACCCGCTGTCTATCGCCGTAATAGGTAGAGACTGAACGCAGTGTGTTCACTTTAGGCAATGCTTGCTGGGGTCCTTGCCAGAGTGATGCTGGCCATTTCAATTCCTTGGACAGAATCTTTGGATCAGGATCATTGGATGTCCTTGTTATCATCCTGAATAACAAGTTCAAAAGTTCTTCTGCTGGCTCAAAGTCAGCGTAAAGATGGGCATTTCGATGGAGCAAATTCGCTGAAACCATCAGTGACCATCGGGTGCTCTGGGATGACGATGGACAAAAAAGATTCTAAGGGCCGATTTAATAGACGTTTGCTAAGCTAACCATTGGTTCCACCAAAAATAGATAGGCATGCGAAAAGTGTGCAACTCAATTTTGACCAAAAAGCCCTGTTTGGGTGGATAGTAAGCCCTATACAGAGCTTAGACAACGGGGCTTTGTGGTGAAAAATTTAGTTGTACATTTTTCGCACGCCTATCTATTTTTGGTGGAACCAATGGTTAGCTTAGCAAACGTCTATTAAATCGGCCCTAAGTCGACAGAAGCTCAACTTCAACGAGCTGTGGTTGACTTGGAATTTCGGTCCAACCTCGGACAACAAGATGACAGGAGAGCGTAAACCAACTGAGTGTCATCGTCCAATGACGAATGACATCGTGACTGAAGTGCGAACTGGTCTTTCCTGGTATGAAGGACATACATGTACCATTGTGGAATGAATGTCTGGGGAGGGGGGATATTATGATTCACATTTGCTATCTGCATGCTTTAGCTTTAGAGGACCTCTTTCTCTAATAGTACATATTCATCCATATGTCAACTGCTAGGTCCTGTGTTGGAAGGAGCTTTGGCGCATAGTGTGATCAGACATCTTCAAGAATGATGCTGATAATGAACCAGAGTTCCTCCAACTGGTCTAGCCTTCACGCATGATAGCATGATTGTATAAAGTACTAAAGTACTAATGCACACTTGCAATTTCAGATGGCACAGTGTTGTGGACTCTATCAAATTTCACACAATGGATGATGGTCATTTGTAGGATTGTACAAGACATGCTCAATAATCCTTAGGGTTCTCCACAACAGTTGAAACAGGCAGGATGCATGTGACGTCATGTGGTGTCATAGCCCGATGTACACACTGCAGGCATGTCCCTGGCAGGGGTCTGGGAGGCTTCCACAGAAAAATCTGAACTAGGAGGCCTTTAATGCCTGCAACACCATTCCTGGCCTGGAATGAAGGGCCAGGGATGTCCCAATTCATTTGCTTGCTTCATATTGCCTTCAATTCCTGCCTACAAGTAACCATCCCAAAACCTTTGCTATTTACCAGTACATGTAGTCGTCTTGCTGAGCAAGTTGTCTTGATTTGACCTATACACTGTAGGCCATCAGGCACCCATATTGTATCACCTTGATGGAGAAAATCATGATTTTTTTCAGCATTTTCTTTTACTTAATGATCTGGTTCCATTCTGATTGTTCGTATTTTACGTTATTTTACCAGGACACAAACGAGGATGAACCCAAGCATGCTGAATTCAACTGGCCAGATTTAAAAGGCCAGGTAGCAATTTCAATATGAACTATATTTTATTACTCTTTCTCTTCCTGCTGGGTGCGGTTTTGATAACTTTCGCATGGATCGGCGACAAATTCAGATTTCTTATGATCTTTTAATTTTAAAAATGGGAACAAGTTTATCCTTCACTGATATATATTACAATCAATTCGATTTTGTGGTGTTTTTTTTCAAATTTGGTTGAGGTTTTTCATCAACCATGCATTACCATGCATTCCTTGATGTTGGCTACTACAAATGCACAGTATGATAGATTTTTTGGACATAATTCGTACGAATGATGTGAAGGAACAGAAAGTTCCAAGACATAGCTTTTATCTTCGTTTCTATACATCATCATGCATTTCTCCCATCATTATTCATGAACTTCATTTTGAGAGAATGTATGAAAACTGCATTTTTGCAACTTTCACGCAATAAAAAGTTGAAACAGACAGAAATTCTGGGTGATGTTTGTTCAGAGCCAACCATTCAAACAGACATTGTTCTAAAATTGAACACATTTTCAACCGAATTCCTGATCGTAACTGAACTATTGATTTGTGGTCTGAGTACATACGAAGTGAAGTTGGAAACGGGACATGTGGGAGCCTCTCATTGATTGTTTTTGTGCATTCAATGTTAGTTAGTCACCCTAACTCCAGATGGCACTGACTTTCCATGTGCTGAAGTGGACTGAAGCTGGTAATGGTAAACACCGTAATCAGTGGGAGCATGGTTGATCAATGTAACAGCTATATTGTGCATCTCAGTGTACTTGTAGTACGAGATGGAGCTGTTGCTTCAATTGACTGCATCTCGGCTGATCACAAGTAGAGATAGCCTTCCACCTTCAGCTGGAGGGCTGAGCTGAGTTGCCCCTTCACTCTGTCAGAAAGAAGTATCTCCCCACTTGTTCAAAATATCTTGTATTTCTTTGTCATTCAAAGACAAGAGGATGCGTCTGCTTCCTGATGTGTGTGGCCCTCATCCTCAGGCCTGTGCCGGAGATTAGGCCTAGTTTCCATGAACTTGTCCTTGCTTGTCAAATGTGACAAAAACCTTGGAATATTTTGGATCAAATGACATGATTACCATTTCATTGCATGATTTTCAATGAACAAAGGTATCATGACTCTCATTTCCTAGATTAATTATTCATTGTTGTACTAACGAATTAATCAAGTTGAGGAGTATTACCATAAAACAGGCAGTTCGTGTGATTCAAAGTAATGCATAGGCACGCAAAATTTAGTCTGATAGAATTTGAAGGGCACTTGATATTTGTGTTGGTGTGTTTGCAAACTCTTGTGGTTTTATTGGACGAGTGGACCTGTCCTGAAATGATGGCATTGTCTTGCATGTTTTCCAAGGATCTTGGCACACATTTTGTGAAATGATGAGCTCTTGGTTCTTTGAGGCCCGCTTTTGAGGGAACAGGTATATGATATATTCAATCAAACAAGAGCCAGTTGTCCAATACTGGGTGTTTTTGTCTTGATTAATCCAAATCCCAAACCTGTTGGCGATTGGAATTACATGTATGTAACATCTTCATCAGGTCAAAGTGTAAAACTGTCTGTATTAGGTTTGGAAAGGCAAGCCGTGCTCTTGAATGAGAGAGGTTCCTGGATATATCTTCAATTTCATGCCACTTCTAAACTCCAATTTCCAATTTTCACCTGTTGCTTTAATCTAGCTTACCATTGAAAACTGATTCATCTGATAGGGCTTAAGGATTGTGCATTCTCTTTGTAATCAAAGCAGAAAGGTGTGTAGGTTACAAGAAGAGGTGAAAAAGGCTGGGAGAAAACAGGTAGTGATGTAACTGTGCATACAATTCATTTTATCAGCACTTGGAGAGGGATTTCTTACTACAAAGGATCTTCATTGTATGAACCTTTGGTTATTTTTTGGATCCATTGAGCAAGGAATTCATGTTATGTAATGTCCAAGTACACTGACTTTGTGGTTATTGAGGACACCGTACTTGACTGAACAATTCTCAAAGGATTTGGGAAGCACATGGAGTTTATTTTGCACATGGATCTCTCTCTTCTTTAGGACTGAATGAATTGAATTTGCACTTGGACCCTGAGTTTCACCTTTCTTGAACCATTCCATAGAATCATCACCAAGTGGCAGATTCTTCCTGGAACTCAACTCGTGGATAAAACAGTTGACACTTTAGACCAAAGTTTTACAACTGTGCTTTGTTGACATCTGCCAAGATGGTGAAGCTCTCGTTATTAGGATTGGTAAGCATGTCCACCTCCTGTATGGCTGCAAGTGGACAACATTCAGTAAAACAGTCCATAGGTGGTGCTAGGAGGTATAGCTCCTCTGTCACAAAGCGTTGCTACTGGGACATGTGGTGTCGCGCCATCTTCTGTTGTGTTATTTTTTGGCAGGACATACAAATGTGATATAAACCAGCATTTGATATGCTTACAATATGTTTCACGTTAGGTTGTACCACATACGTCTATTACATAATGCTCTGCACAGGTGTTGCAAGTACATTGTTCATGTTGTTTTCACCATGTAGTTTATGATCATAGTCAACTCAAACATTAGTTTTGTATGTTGTCGTCCCTGATTTGTTGCCCCGGCTGGACTTGCGTTGAGACTCAACTTAGGTAACCATATCATAGGCCTATGTGTTCTATAATCTGAAGACAAATGAAGAGTGGACGATGCGTCTCTTCAGTTCAGTCTGTAGAATGTTTTTCAAATTTAGAAAGGTCTCCCACATGGAGTGGATTCCTCCACCCCAGGTGAGTATATGAGCATGTTCCACTGGTGGGTGCTTTCAGACTGGGGGAGCTGGGTTACACTTTCCAAAGGCACTAAATGTAGCTCGGGCCTCCAATGACTGCAAAGCAGCTGAAATGGCCTAGAAAGGGTAGTAGAAGGCATTATACTTGGTACAATTTCTGCCAAGTCTGGATTCATTAATGTGGTAATTGAGGATTCGATGTCAATTAATACATTGATTGTCAACTTGGCCATAATTAGCTTAGGTGTATTGAGTGTCACCACTGTGGCTCATCAAAATTCTCATTGTCCATTGATTATACTGTTGTGTGTGTTGATTGGTTTGCTAATGGCAATGACCATCTCTCATCTCCTGTGCTTTGGTGGTAGGTCTACGTGGGACTTTATATTAATATGTTATGGTGCCAAATCACACTTTGGTTCTTACGAAAGGATTCAGCCTTCTTGTGATTGTGACTCCTCTTGTCATGAGCTTTTGAATGTTTGGTAACCTGAAGTTCTCGAGTAGAATGCTTTTGTCTGTGTCAACAAAGGCTCTTCCTCAGAAGGTCTATCAGCGAAGAAGTCATCATCTAAGTCATGTTTTTCAATTACGGTGACATTGATCAACTTGTGTGGATACCTTTGTTTAGTGTGAGTATTACATCCTGATGTAATCAGTGCTAAACTCCTTCCGTCACCACATTCAACCACGGGTGTGCAATGACGTAGGCAATGAGCACTAAGACCATTGATTACTCAGGATCAGCCAGTTTGGCGAAGTCCGTTGCAAATCAGCTGTACTGTAGCATCATTTCACCCACACCTTGGCTTGCTTATAAAAAGTGTGTGCATTTCTCAGTATTGAAAATGTCAATAGCCATTCGTTCTAGTGTTGGTAGTGGTAAAAGAATCATCAAACTGTGCATTTGTTCAACATCAAGGAATCAGGCTTCAGTTTTAATGGTAGTGAAAAGAAATACTTCTAACATAGGGCTTTAATGTTGGATGTACACGTAAAAGTGTGATCTGACAGCCAGCTGCATCTAGTATCCTGCTTGGTTCAAATTGCTTTGATATCCAATCAATGCAGAAATGCTTTGCTTCATCTACACTGTAGTCAAATCCTTGGCAACAACACTGCACTTCAAGGTTCCAGTATCTTGCATCAGTTTGCCTTTCAGCGTCTACAACCTGGAGGCAAAGCTTTCCTTCTTTTGTAAATGATATTCTGCAGTTTTGTAAATAATGGCATGGGAGTGATCAGTCTGGTTGATCACTCCCATCTTCTGGCATCCTGACTTCAGAAGATGTCATTTATGTAGACTGGTTCTCGTCTGAGGTGTCGCGACTCCTGCAGCACCCTGACGTCAAGAGTGCCGTGGAGGTGAAGACACAAGACGAGAGTCAGCCTACCGGGTATCATACATGCTTGATATTGAACATGTCTCAACTCAGTTGTGTGTAACTGTCAAAATCTGCTGTCGTTATCCCCCTTGTTGGCATGATACTGATTGAAATCTCTTCATATTTCAGGGTTCTGACCAGAAGACATGTGCCGTCTGCGCCAAGACGGTCTATGAGATGGAGAAGCTGATAGCCAACCATGCAGTCTACCACAAGACGTGTTTCAAATGCACCAAATGCAGGAGGACTCTCGGGTAAGGAGGTGTGGGGTCGCAGAGTCTTCTGAACCTGAAGTCGCTGCACCATTTCAGAGTTTCCTACAGATGTTGGCTTTCTGTGGGCTACTGAACAATGAAAACTGGGGGCATTCTACTGTGTCCTTGATCTCAGTGTAAGTCACATGAAAACCAACCTTGAAAGCTATGGGCAGTTTTTTGTGTCATTTGGTCTCACCATAAGCCCTAAGGAGACCAGAGTTTTCTCACAGATGTTGGCTTTCCGTGGGCAACTGAACCCTGAAAAGGCAGGCCTTGTCTTTTGAGGCGAGTGAAAAACTGCTCAAGCAGTTTTTCACTCGCCTCAAAACACGAGGCCTGAAAGGTGGTCATTCAGCTGTGTCCTTGGTCTTGGTGTACAAGTCGCACGAAAACCGACCTTGAAAGCTATGGGCAGTTCTTTGTGTCATTTGGTCTCACCAAGCCGTGAGGAGACCAGCAATGGTGAGTTGCCCATTGAGAGCCAACTCAGACGTGAAAAACTCTCAAGTGGAGCAGCAGTGTCGGATTGTACAACAAGTCTACATGTAGGGTAAAATTGCAGCCAACTTCATGACAACTCTGCGATACACAAAACTGTTGTCAAGAATGTAACTCTGAGCTCTATTAAGACTCTTCAAGAGTGTGCCCCAAATGCATGACATTTCAAAGATCAGACTGTTGGGTGTTGCCAAACATTTCAAGTACGTCAACGAGGGCTCTTGGTGTGAGTTTCTGTGTGTCTGTGTCTTTAGTGTACCAGTAGGAGGATCTAAGACAGGTGATGTGTTTGGGGTTGCGAGTTGGTGTCTTTTTTGCACCAGTGTGAGGATTTCAATGTGAGAGTGTGGGGTTGGAAACATTTGATGGACTAAATACATGAGGATATTGGGGGAAGTTGGCATCCTGGGACAGTTTCTTCAGTGAATACATCACACCATCAGGTTTGCTTGAACTTTGTTTCAGGTCAAGCAGTGATGATTTTTACCTTGTCAAATATAATAAGTAAGAACATCATTAGGAATAGAACAGGGCCTGGGACTTTGAATTATTATTTTTTTCAGTGGAAAGGTTTTGTTTTTTTGTGTCCTTTTTACAGGTGTTCCGTAGTTCATATAGTCTATTTGTTCTCGGTTGCATGTATTAAGTTATTAGGGACTTTCTTAGTCTCCATCCGGTTTCAGTTGGTTCTACAATTTGTAGGTTTCTGGTTGCCAAACCTTTGGAGGTCTGCAATGGACTTTGAATGTTTACTTACCTTTTGCTTGTCCCCAATTTTTTTTGCGGGCACTTGGTCTGTGGTGAAAGATGGTTGTATGTCCTCTTTGCTTGTCATTTACATCCTTCATCTTGACAACGCTCCATGGTATTTTCTTGGCTCATTAGCCACCAGGTTTGAGTTCATTGCCGAGAAGATCCGAAACAGTTCCGGGTGATGGTGTCTTCCTCAGCCATGTCAATCATTCTCATCTTCTATCCCACCTTGTCAGACCACGACCTGAATGTCGTGTAATCAAGTCATAGGCCTAACAGAAACTCATTACAACAGCTTTGTCTTATTTCTCATTACCGGTATGTCAGATTTCCTACTTAAAGAGTTTTCATTTTACTTGCTTCTTTTCAGTGATTGACCATTGTTACAATCCTGTCACAAACAACAAATTTGCCGAATTTTGTTTTAATATCACGCTATACATCAAACCCCAATAAAATGAAACAAATTTGTGGACATTCACCCTTCACTCATCTTTCAGACTCTGTGATTCGTAAGTTTTGAAAATCCTTCTGTTGTTACCGTATTTATTGGCGTACAAAACGCACTGGGATATAAGCCGCACCCCCTGGACGCCATTACCAAATCCATAAATAAAGCGCACTGGTGAAACATAAGAACAACACAGTCAAAAATTCATCCTGCGGAAATTAGTAAAACTGCAGCAAACATATCAAGCGATTCAACAACAGTCTGCTGTTACTACTCTGTGAAGGGTCTCATAATGCCAGCCTTGCGACAGGTTTGTTGCTACCAATGTTCTTCAGACCATCAATGACTGAACAGACCCACAGCAAAAGTCAACTGAGGGTATGGGAAGATCTGTGTGTTCATGGTCCAATGTGCAGTGCACACAATGTACATTTCATACCCTGAGGCGACTTTTATTAGGGGTCTTGAGCTGTTGTTGGTATTCTTGTACAAAGTTCTCTGTCAGCATGTTGACTATGCATCTATGATATCAACGTCGGTAACAATTCGGCATGATTCTTTCAACAAATTCTGAAAATGCACGAGCTCAGCATGGCTCGAGAATTCTGAATACGTTATCATGCACGGCCACTTTCTTCTGAGGGCGGGTGGAATGCCTGTGTAGTGGATGATGACATTAATGTTGGGGCGTACTTGTGCCAGGTTTTACAGAATGGTTTGTGATATTAGGGTCCCTTCTTCATGCTGAAAATCCATGACACTGAAAGTCTCTCTAAGTCCTCAAGCAATCCCTTTTGTACCTCTTTATACTAGACTGGTAATGAAAACTATGTGACGACCTACAAGCAAGGAATGGTAAGCACATATGTGAGCGAGGGGCAAAGCCAAAACCAGCCTGACATTGAGCATTCCTGCAGTGATGAGGAAGAGCCTGTATATCATGTCGAAACTGACCAATTGATGAATTTCTGGAATGCCAAAGTTGGCGTAAGTTCCGGTTCAGAGTGGACATCTGGTGGTCGTAACACTGTCCGTGTAAGTACGGAGTTCACTTGCACTGCTGTCAAAACCTTCCACGTGCTACACCCGCTGTCTATCGCCGTAATAGGTAGAGACTGAACGCAGTGTGTTCACTTTAGGCAATGTTTGCTGGGGTCCTTGCCAGAATGATGCTGGCCATTTCAATTCCTTGGACAGAATCTTTGGAGCAGGATCATTGGATGTCCTTGTTATCATCCTGAATAACAAGTTCAAAAGTTCTTCTGCTGGCTCAAAGTCAGCGTAAAGATGGGCATTTCGATGGAGCAAATTCGCTGAAACCATCAGTGACCATCGGGTGCTCTGGGATGACGATGGACAAAAAAGATTCTAAGGGCCGATTTAATAGACGTTTGCTAAGCTAACCATTGGTTCCACCAAAAATAGATAGGCATGCGAAAAGTGTGCAACTCAATTTTGACCAAAAAGCCCTGTTTGGGTGGATAGTAAGCCCTATACAGAGCTTAGACAACGGGGCTTTGTGGTGAAAAATTTAGTTGTACAGTTTTCGCACGCCTATCTATTTTTGGTGGAACCAATGGTTAGCTTAGCAAACGTCTATTAAATCGGCCCTAAGTCGACAGACGCTCAACTTCAACGAGCTGTGGTTGACTTGGAATTTCGGTCCAACCTCGGACAACAAGATGACAGGAGAGCGTAAACCAACTGAGTGTCATCGTCCAATGACAAATGACATCGTGACTGAAGTGTGAACCGGTCTTTCCTGGTATGAAGGACATACATGTACCATTGTGGAATGAATATCTGGGGAGGGGGGGATATTATGATTCACATTTGCTATCTGCATGCTTTAGCTTTAGAGGACCTCTTTCTCTAATAGTAAATATTCATCCACATTTCAACTGCTAGGTCCTGTGTTGGAAGGAGCTTTGGCACATAGTGTGATCAGACATCTTCAAGAATGATGCTGATAATGAACCAGAGTTCCTCCAACTGGTCTAGCCTTCACGCATGATAGCATGATTGTATAAAGTACTAAAGTACTAATGCACACTTGCAATTTCAGATGGCACAGTGTTGTGGACTCTATCAAATTTCACACAATGGATGATGGTCATTTGTAGGATTGTACAAGACATGCTCAATAATCCTTAGGGTTCTCCACAACAGTTGAAACAGGCAGGATGCATGTGACGTCATGTGGTGTCATAGCCCGATGTACACACTGCAGGCATGTCCCTGACAGGGGTCTGGGAGGCTTCCACAGAAAA
>NMRB01000036.1:118113-145004 GCA_002633025.1 Notospermus geniculatus
ATAGAGGTATACGGCATACGGACATGCTGGTGAAAATGGTCTAATAAAGGGTTCATGACCTTGAAACCTTTTTTGCCAGTGTGCCTGTATACCGTATACCTCTTTGTAAACTCAGCCTGAAGGATTCTCATGAGCATGCTGTAGATTGCAAAGAAGCATGTTGGCCTGGCATGGTCGCTGAAATCATACTTGCTTGCATTTAACGTGTCATCCGACTATCTTGATTGAGATGAGAAGAATATTTGGATGCAGAACTCTGTTCAGCTGGCAACAGAGTGTGGGCAGGCAACGTTTGGTAATCACTTGATATGTTCTGGTGGAACCTTCGCCAAATATTGTAGCTTGATTGTTGACTAAACTTCAGAGTTGAGTGGATTTCTATACATTTTGGAATGTGAAAACATGTAATTTCTTTGTCCGCATGTCAAGAAGCTATTAAAGATTGTGAGCAAGCTGTGCTATTGTCTTAACGATACTATCACAATTTATTACGAGTGATCTATTTCTAATCCCTATGGCAATTAATCTCTGACACTTAATTACCTTGTAATAAGTCATTGTGTACTTTTGCAAGGTTCTGAGGTTGGTTCATGTGACAATATAGAAGATAATGGTCTGTTTTGGACTTGCTCTTCCCTCAGAAGGTGTTGAAGGATATACATAAGAACAACACAGTCAAAAATTCATCCTGCGGAAATTAGTAAAACTGCAGCAAACATATCAAGCGATTCAACAACAGTCTGCTGTTACCACTCTGTGAAGGGTCTCATAATGCCAGCCTTGCGACAGGTTTGTTGCTACCAATGTTCTTCAGACCATCAATGACTGAACAGACCCACTGTGAAAGTCAACTGAGGGTATGGGAAGATCTGTGTGTTCATGGTCCAATGTGCAGTGCACACAATGTACATTTCATACCCTGAGGAGACTTTTATTAGGGGTCTTGAGCTGTTGTTGGTATTCTTGTACAAAGTTCTCTGTCAGCATGTTGACTATGCATCTATGATATCAACGTCAGTAAACAATTCGGCATGATTCTTTCAACAAATTCTGAAAATGCACGAGCTCCGCATGGCTCGAGAATTCTGAATACGTTATCATGCACGGCCACTTTCTTCTGAGGGCGGGTGGAATGCCTGTGTAGTGGATGATGACATTAATGTTGGGGCGTACTTGTGCCAGGTTTTACAGAATGGTTTGTGATATTAGCAGGGCCGGATCCAGGGTTTAGAAATACGGGGGGCACAACCCTGAGGGCAAGCCCTCAGTTGGCGCTTACCGCAGGTCCGCGCACACGAAGGGGGGTCCGGGGGGCCTCCCCCGGGAAAATTTGAAAAAAATCAAAGCTCTGAGATGCGATTTCCCAGCATCTTAGACATGAAATAATAGACGATTTTCCAAAAATGCAGTAAAAAAATCATTGCCCCTCAAAAAATAGGGGGGGCACATGCCCCATGTGCCCCCCCCTGGATCCGGGCCTGATTAGGGTCCCTTCTTCATGCTGAAAATCCATGACACTGAAAGTCTCTCGAAGTCCTGAAGCAATCCCTTTTGTACCTCTTTATACTAGACTGGTAATGAAAACTATGTGACGACCTACAAGCAAGGAATGGTAAGCACATATGTGAGCGAGGGGCAAAGCCAAAACCAGCCTGACATTGAGCATTCCTGCAGTGATGAGGAAGAGCCTGTATATCATGTCGAAACTGACCAATTGATGAATTTCTGGAATGCCAAAGTTGGCGTAAGTTCCGGTTCAGAGTGGACATCTGGTGGTCGTAACACTGTCCGTGTAAGTACGGAGTTCACTTGCACTGCTGTCAAAACCTTTCACGTGCTACACCCGCTGTCTATCGCCGTAATAGGTAGAGACTGAACGCAGTGTGTTCACTTTAGGCTGCTTGCTGGGGTCCTTGCCAGAGTGATGCTGGCCATATAAGTTTCTTGGACAGAATCTTTGGAGTAGGATCATTGGATGTCCTTGTTATCGTCCTGAATAACAAGTTCAAAAGTTCTGCTGCTGGCTCAAAGTCAGCATAAAGATGGGCATTTCGATGGAGCAAATTCGCTGAAACCATCAGTGACCATCGGGTGCTCTGGGATGACGATGGACAAAAAAGATTCTAAGGGCCGATTTAATAGACGTTTGCTAAGCTAACCATTGGTTCCACCAAAAATAGATAGGCATGCGAAAAGTGTGCAACTCAATTTTGACCAAAAAGCCCTGTTTGGATTGGATGGATAGTAAGCCCTATACAGAGCTTAGACAACGGGGCTTTGTGGTGAAAAATTTAGTTGTACATTTTTCGCACGCCTATCTATTTTTGGTGGAACCAATGGTTAGCTTAGCAAACGTCTATTAAATCGGCCCTAAGTCGACAGAAGCTCAACTTCAACGAGCTGTGGTTGACTTGGAATTTCGGTCCAACCTTGGACAACAAGATGACAGGAGAGCGTAAACCAACTGAGTGTCATCGTCCAATGACGAATGCCATCGTGACTGAAGTGCGAACTGGTCTTTCCTGGTATGAAGGACATACATGTACCATTGTGGAATGAATGTCTGGGGAGGGGGAATATTATGATTCACATTTGCTATCTGCATGCTTTAGCTTTAGAGGACCTCTTTCTCTAATAGTAAATATTCATCCACATGTCAACTGCTAGGTCCTGTGTTGGAAGGAGCTTTGGCACATAGTGTGATCAGACATGTTCATGAATGATGCTGAAAATGTACTGAGTTCCTCCAACTGGTCTAGCCTTCACGCATGATAGCATGATTGTATAAAGTACTAATACACACTTGCAATTTCAGATGGCACAGTGTTGTGGACTCTTATCAAATTTCACACAATGGATGATGGTCATTTGTAGGATTGTACAAGACATGCTCAATATTCCTTGGGGTCCCATCTGAAACGGGCAGGATGCATGTGACGTCACATGGGGGTGGCATAGCCCAACATAGACACCACAGGCATGTCCCTGACAGGTGTCTGGGAGGCCTTTCCCAGAAAATCGTTGAACTAGGAGGCCTTTAATGCCTGCAGCACCATTCCTGTCCTGGAATGAAGGGCCAGGGATGTCCCAATTCATTTGCTTGCTTCATATTGCCTTCAATTCCTGCCTACAAGTAACCATCCCAAAACCTTTGCCGCTATTTACCAGTACATGTAGTCGTCTTGCTGAGCAAGTTGTCTTGATTTGACCTATACACTGTAGGCCATCAGGCACCCATATTGTTGTATCATCTTGATGGAGAAAATCATGATTTTTTTCAGCATTTTCTTTTACTTAATGATCTGGTTCCATTCTGATTGTTCGTATTTTACGTTATTTTACCAGGACACGAACGAGGATGAACCCAAGCATGCTGAATTCAACTGGCCAGATTTAAAAGGCCAGGTAGCAATTTCAATATGAACTATATTTTATTCTTTCTCTTCCTGCTGGGTGCGGTTTTGATAACTTTCGCATGGATCGGCGACAAATTGAGATTTCTTATGATCTTTTAATTTTAAAAATGGGAACAAGTTTATCCTTCACTGGTACATATTACAATCAATTCAATTTTGTGGTGGTTTTTTTTTCAAATTTGGTTGAGGTTTTTCATCAACCATGCATTACATGTACCATGTATTCCTCGATGTACTAAAATGCACAGTTTGATGGATTTTATGGACATAAAGGTGAAGTACAAATGACATGAAGGAACAGAAAGCGGTTCCAGGACAGTCGCTTGTATCTTCGTTTCTATACATCATCATACATTTCTCCCGTCATTATTCATGAACTTTTGAGAGAAATGTATGAAAACTGCATTTTTGCAACTTTCACACAATAAAAAGTTGAAACAGACAGAAATTCCGGGTGATGTTTGTTCAGAGCCAACCATTCAAACAGACATTGTTCTAAAATTGAACACATTTTCAACCGAATTCCTGATCGTAACTGAACTATTGATTTGTGGTCTGAGTACATACGAAGTGAAGTTGGAAACGGGACATGCAGGAGCCTCTCATTGATTGTTTTTGTGCATTCAATGTTAGTTAGTCACCCTAACCCCAGATGGCACTGACTTTCCATGTGCTGAAGTGGACTGAAGCTGGTAATGGTAAACACCGTAATCAGTGAGAGCATGGTTGATCAATGTAACAGCTATATTGTGCATCTCAGTGTACTTGTAGTACGAGATGGAGCTGTTGCTTCAATTGACTGCATCTCGGTTGATCACAAGTAGAGATAGCCTTCCACCTTCAGCTGGAGGGCTGAGCTGAGTTGCCCCTTCACTCTGTCAGAAAGAAGTATCTCCCTACTTGTTCAAAATATCTTGTATTTCTTTGTCATTCAAAGACAAGAGGATACGTCTGCTTCCTGATGTGTGTGGCCCTCATCCTCAGGCTTGTGCCGGAGATTAGGCCTAGTTTCCATGAACTTGTCCTTGCTTGTCAAATGTGACAAAAACCTTGGATCAAATGACATGATTACCATTTCATTGCATGATTTTCAATGAACAAAGGTATCATGACTCTCATTTCCTAGATTAATTATTCATTGTTGTACTAACGAATTAATCAATTTGAGGAGTATTACCATAAAACATGCAGTTCGTGTGATTCAAAGTAATGCATAGGCACACAAAATTTAGTGTGATAGAATTTGAAGGGCACTTGATATTTGTGTTGGTGTGTTTGCAAACTCTTGTGGTTTTATTGGACGAGTGGACCTGTCCTGAAATGATGGCATTGTCTCGCATGTTTTCCAAGGATCTTGGCACACATTTTGTGAAATGATGAGCTCTTGGTTCTTTGAGGCCCGCTTTTGAGGGGAACAGGTATATATTCAATCAAACAAGAGCCAGTTGCCCAATACTGGGTGTTTTTGTCTTGATTAATCCAAATCCCAAACCTGTTGGCGATTGGAATTACATGTATGTAACATCTTCATCAGGTCAAAGTGTAAAACTGTCTGTACCGGGGTGGGTTTGGAAAGGCAAGCCGTGCTCTTGAATGAGAGAGGTTCCTGGATATATCTTCAATTTCATACCACTTCTAAACTCCAATTTCCAATTTTCACCTGTTGCTTTAATCTAGCTTACCATTGAAAACTGATTCATCTGATAGGGCTTAAGGATTATGCATTCTCTGTGTAATCAAAGCAGAAAGGTGTGCAGGTTACAAGAAGAGGTGAAAAAGGCTGGGAGAAAACAGGTAGTGATGTAACTGTGCATACAATTCATTTTAATATTCAGCACTTGGAGAGGGATTTCTTACTACCGGTACAAAGGATCTTCATTGTATGAACCTTTGGTTATTTTTTTGATCCATTGAGCAAGGAATTCATGTTATGTAATGTCCAAGTACACTGACTTTGTGGTTATTGAGGATACCGTACTTGACTGAACAATTCTCAAAGGATTTGGGAAGCACATGGAGTTTATTTTGCACATGGATCTCTGTCTTCTTCAGGACTGAATGAATTGAATTTGCACTTGGACCCTGAGTTTCATCTTTCTTGAACCATTCCATAGAATCATCACCAAGTGGCAGATTCTTCTTGGAACTCGTGGATAAAACAGTTGACACTTTAGACCAAAGTTTTACAACTGTGCTTTGTTGACATCTGCCAAGATGGTGAAGCTCTCATTGTTAGGATTGGTAAGCATGTCCACCTCCTGTATGGCTGCAACTGGACAACATTCTGTAAAACAGTCCATAGGTGGTGCTAGGAGGTATAGCTCCTCTGTCACAAAGCGTTGCTACTGGGACATGCGGTGTCGCGCCATCTTCTGTTGTGTTATTTTTTGGTGGGACATAGGCTTACAAATGTGATATAAACCAGCATTTGATATGCTTACAATATGTTTCACGTTAGGTTGTACCACATACATCTATTACATAATGCTCTGCACAGGTGTTGCAAGTACATTCTTTTCTCCATGTAGTTTATGATCATAGTCAACTCAAACATTAGTTTTGTATGTTGTCGTCCCTGATTTGTTGCCCCGGCTGGACTTGCGTTGAGACTCGACTGAGGTAACCATATCATAGGCCTATGTGTTCTATAATCTGAGGACAAATGATGAGTGGACGATGCGTCTCTTCAGTTCAGTCTGTAGAATGTTTTTCAAATTTAGAAAGGTCTCCAACATGGCATGGATTCCTCCACCCCAGGTGAGTATGAGCATGTTCCGCTGTGGGGGCCTTTCAGACTGGGGGAGCTGGGTTACATTTTCCAAAGGCCCTAAATGTAGCTCGGGCCTCCAATGACTGCAAAGCAGCTGAAATGGCCTAGAAAGGGTAGTAGAAGGCATTATACTTGGTACAATTTCTGTCAAGCCTGGATTCATTAATGTGGTAATCGAGTATTCGATGTCAATTAACTCATTGATTGTCAACTTGGCCATAATTAGCTTAGGTGTATTGAGCATGGGTGTCACACCATGGTTCATCAAAATTCTCTATGTCCATTGATTATATTGTTGTGTGTGTTGATTGGTTTGCTATGGCAGTGACCATCTCTCTCATCTCCTGTGCTTTGGTGGTAGGTCTACGTAAGAACTGTGGGACTGTATTAACATGTTATGGTGCCAAATCACACTTTGGTTCTGACGGAAAGGATTCAGCCTTCTTGTGATTGTGACTCCTCTTGTCATGAGCTTTTGAATGTTTGGTAACCTGAAGTTCTCGAATAGAATGCTTTTGTCTGTGTCAACAAAGGCTCTTCCTCAGAAGGTCTATCAGCTAAGAAGTCATCAACTAAAGTCATGTTTTTCAATTACGGTGACATTGATCAACTTGTGTGGATACCTTTGTTTAGTGTGAGTATTGCATCCTGATGTAATCAGTGCTAAACTCCTTCCGTCACCACACACAGCCACGGGTGTGCAATGAGCACTAAGACCATTGATTACTCAGGATCAGCCAGTTTGGCGAAGTCCGTTGCAAATCAGCTGTACTGTAGCATCATTTCACCCACACCTTGGCTTGCTTATAAAAAGTGTGTGCATTTCTCAGTATTGAAAATGTCAATAGCCATTCGTTCTAGTGTTGGTAGTGGTAAAAGAATCATCAAACTGTGCGTTTGTTCAACATCAAGTAATCAGGCTTCAGTTTTAATGGTAGTGAAAAGAAATACTTCTAACATAGGGCTTTAATGTTGGATGTACACGTAAAAGTGTGATCTGACAGCCAGCTGCATCTAGTATCCTGCTTGGTTCAAATTGCTTTGATATCCAATCAATGCAGAAATGCTTTGCTTCATCTCCACTGTAGTCAAATCATTGGCAACTAACACTGCACTTCAAGGTTCCAGTAAACAAGGTTTCTGTTGCATCAGTTTGCCTTTCAGCATCTACAACCTGGAGGCAAAGCTTTCCTTCTTTTGTAAATGATATTCTGCAGTTTTGTAAATAAATGTCTTGGGAGTGATCAGTCTGGTTGATCACTCCCATCTTCTGGCATCCTGACTTCAGAAGATGTCATTTATGTAGACTGGTTCTCGTCTGAGGTGTCGCGACTCCTGCAGCACCCTGACGTCAAGAGTGCCGTGGAGGTGAAGATACAAGACGAGAGTCAGCCTACCGGGTATCATATATGCTTGATATTGAACATGTCTCAACTCAGTTGTGTGTAACTCTCAAAATCTGCTGTCGTTATCCCCCTTATTGGCATGATACTGATTGAAATCTCTTCGTATTTCAGGGTTCTGACCAGAAGACATGTGCCGTCTGCGCCAAGACGGTCTATGAGATGGAGAAGCTGATAGCCAACCATGCAGTCTACCACAAGACGTGTTTCAAATGCACCAAATGCAGGAGGACTCTCGGGTAAGAAGGTGGGGGGTCACAGAGTCTCCTGAACCTGACGTCGCTGCACCATTTCAGTGTTTTCTCACAGATGTTGGCTTTCTGTGGGCAACTGAACCATGAAAACGGGGGCTATTCCACTGTGTCCTTGGTCTCAGCGTACAAGTCACATGAAAACTGACCTTGAAAGCTATGGGCAGTTGTTTGGGTCATTTCTCACCATAAGCCCTAAGGAGACCAGCAATGATGAGTTGCCCATTGAGAGCCAACTCGCACGATTTGCAAGACAAGTCTACAAGTCTACATGCCAACTCTGTGATACACAAAAATGTTGTCAAGAATGTAACTCTAAGTTCTATTAAGACTCTTCAAGAGTGTGCCCCAAATGCATGACATTTCAAAGATCAGACTGTTGGGTGTTGCCAAACATTTCAAGTACGTCAACGAGGGCTCTTGGTGTGAGTTTGTATGTGTCTGTGTCTTTAGTGTACCAGTTGGAGGATCTAAGACAGGTGATGTGTGTGGGGTTGTGAGTTCTTGTCTTCTGTGCACCAGCGTGAGGATTTCAGTGTGAGAGTGTGGGGTTGGAAACATTTGATGGACTAAATACATGAGGATTTTGGGGCAAGTTGGCATCCTGGGACAGTTTCTTCAGTGAATACATCACACCATCAGGTTTGATTGAACTCTGTTTCAGGTCAAGCAGTGATGATTTTTACCTTGTCAAATATAATAAGTAAGAATATCATTAGGAATAGAACAGGGCCTGGGACTTTGAATTATTATTTTTTTCAGTGGAAAGGTTTTGTTTTTTGCGTCCTTTTTACGGGTGTTCCGTAGTTCATATAGTCTATTTGTTCTCGGTTGCATGTATTAAGTTATTAGGGACTTTCTTAGTCTCCATCCGGTTTCAGTTGGTTCTACAATTTGTAGGTTTCTGGTTGCCAAACCTTTGGAGGTCTGCAATGGACTTTGAATGTTTACTTACCTTTTGCTTGTCCCCAATTTTTTTTGCGGGCACTTGGTCTGTGGTGAAAGATGGTTGTATGTCCTCTCTGCTGTCATTTACATCATTCATTTTGACAACGCTCCATGGTACTTTCTTGGCTGATTGGCCACCAGGTTTGAGTTCATTGCCGAGAAGATCCAAAATGGTTCCGGGTGATGGTGTCTTCCTCAGCCATGTCAATCATTCTCATCTTCTATCCCACCCTGTCAGACCACGACCTGAATGTCGTGTAATCAAGTCATAGGCCTAACAGAAACTCATTACAACAGCTTTGTCTTATTTCTCATTACCGGTATGTCAGATTTCCTACTTAAAGAGTTTTCATTTTACTTGCCTCTTTTCAGTGATCGACCATTGTTACAATCCTGTCACAAACAACAAATTTGCCGAATTTTGTTTTAATATCACGCTATACATCAAACCCCAATAAAATGAAACAAATTTGTGGACATTCACCCTTCACTCATCTTTCAGACTCTGTGATTCGTAAGTTTTGAAAATCCTTCTGTTGTTAAGTCTGCTGGTGGAAGTCAGTCTATAGACCGGCCCCTGTCCTCCCTCATTCGCTGGTCCCTCATCTCTTCATCTCATAAGGTAGCAAAAAGTCATGAGTTTTATGAAGATTTAACTGGTAAGAGCGTTCAACTAGGCCTCCAACGACTGCCCATTGGTTGCCTGGCACTTGGTTTTATTATGGCAGCCATAAGTGCTATTGTGTCTCCATCTATGTTCTGGTTCCATTACTATGTTCTATTGCCATCTGTATTAAGGGCAAAATTGGAGATTTTGCTTCGCTGACATTTCTAATCCTTAAATAAAACGCACCTTCTTATAAGCCGCACCCCCGTTTTTGAGGGCTTCCTGGGGTCAAAAAGTCGCGCTTTGTACGCCGATAAATTCGGTAAGTCTGCTGGTGGAAGTCAGTCTATAGACCGGCCCCTGTCCTCCCTCATTCGCTGGTCCCTCATCTCTTCATCTCATAAGGTAGCAAAAAGTCATGAGTTTTATGAATATTTAGCTGGTAAGAGCGTTCAACTAGGCCTCCAACGACTGCCCATTGGTTGCCTGGCACTTGGTTTTATTATGGCAGCCATAAGTGCTACTGTGTCTCCATCTATGTTCTGGTTCCATTACTATGTTCTATTGCCATCTGTATTAAGGGCAAAATTGGAGATTTTGCTTCGCTGACATTTCTGTGCCATTTCAGTCCACTGTTTTGTTCTTTTCTGAAGTCCCTGTTCATCCCTGAGCGGGATGAGCAGGCAGATTCCTTCAAATTCCACTATCACGGAAATTATTGTCAGTTCTAATTCAGATATTCCCAGTTCTCTGTTTCTCAGCTCCATATGAGTTAAGAATATTCACATGCCCTCTATAGAATATGGATACTCATTCAAATATATGTACTCTTTAGAATACAGGTACTCTTTAATAGTATATGGGTGCTCTTTAGAATGTGGATACTCTTTAATAGTGTACGGGTACTCTTTAGAATGTCGATACCCTTTAGAATGTGAATATATTTATAGAATAAAGGTACTCTCTTAGAATACAGGTACCGGCACTCTTTAGACAGTACTGTGTAGAAGATGGGTGATCTTTAGGATATGGGTAGGCCTAGTCTTTAGAGTATGGGTACTCTTTAGAATAGAGGTCACTGAATGACATCGACAGCATAACAGCTGTCTCAAGATGCTATCGTAACAGATTATATCATAACAGCTGTCTCAATACAACAAAGACTTGTGTGCAGTGTTTTCGATTTGGAGGCAATATTTTTAACTGTTCACCATTTTCCTCTTCAGTGTTGGTAATTACTCTGTGAACGAGGGCAACTTATACTGCAAGCCACATTTCATGGAACTCTTCAGGCTTAGAGGTAAGAAGATGACCTCATGTCGATCTGTAGGTCGCTGGCGCATGGGTTGGGCATCTTGCATTATGCGACAGGCTAAACATTCAGATCTCTTCTTTATGTATCCATTCTTTCTTTCTGCTATATGGCACAGAAGGTCTGAGCCTGTTAGTATTTGTGTTTAAATCATCGTTGGGAAGAGTAGACCTTCAGTTTCTTCATTATCTTAAAACAAAATGAACACCAGTTGTAATATCAGCATGGGTTCTGTCATTTTTGTGTACAGGGTGTCCCATGAATTAAGCTTGATAAAGGTAGTTTTCCTTTATCTGATAATTCACTGCTCCAGTACCTACTTTTTCGGGTATCGAGCATATGGTATTGGTCATTTGACCTTTAAGGTAATGAGGTATGGGGATCATAACTACGATAGAGGGAGCACATCGTACCAGGTCCTATACAATGAATGCCTGTTGTGTGGAAAATGGATCAGGACCAGGATATCACTTTCATTTCAATAGTTTTATCCACTTCTGACACCTATTGAGGGTTAGGGTCCTCAGTCATTGCCTTAGCTTGAATAAAAAGCAGGTTATCCTGGGATTTTGCTTAATACCATTTTTACGGGACACCCTGTGTTATGACATACTAACTGTATCACTAATAACAATTGTGTGTGCCATGCTGTAATCTGTAACACTGTACATTTCTCCATGAATTTGCTAGCTGAAGACGGTAATTCATCAACATATTTTATGACACCTTGATAGCTAGTCTGTGTGTTTTCATTATTTTACATCATTTGCATTCGTTGTTTTGTAATATTCAGTTTTAAAGAGTTGCAGGATAAAAGTGTCCTTGACCTTTGACCCCATGTGATTCTAGCAGGAAAAACTGCCCTTGAACTTTGACCCATGATGCTAACAGGTTAATATCCTTGACATTTGACCCTGAGTGATTGTGGCCCTTCATAAGGATCCTTGACTGCCCCATCCGCCCCATCTGCCCCACAACATAAACATTCAACTATTTTCTGACAATTTTCAGGAGCCAGAGGCAAGTGATAGAGTCGTTACGGTGTGTTAGTCTGGTTTTCATGGCTTGTCTAATGCCAGCCATATTAACTCGACCCTGAAACATTCTGCAATGACAACTTGATCAAATTTCCTCCCCACCCGCAGCATTTTGCTGTTGTTGTTAGTTGCATATTCATCTACTGATGGCATCTGGTTGCTGTTGAGAATGCAACTTGTTCGTGTTGATCATCATCATTGTCATATCTTGTCGTATCACTCGACCCTAAAACATCTAAAGCCTGGTTGCGGCACATCTTGAACCTCCTACATCTTGACCTAGAGCACCTAATGCCTCTTCGTTTGCTAACATCTCTGCCCAGCCTAGTGCTCTCATATTCATAAATAACTACCTGGGGTGGGGTGGGGGTATATGAGATTTACTTCATGTCTTACTTCAAAACGTTTTTTCCACTGCCCAATCACACTTCAGTTTCTTTCGACTGTTCATTTACATTAATACATCAAACTCCACCATACTCCAAAATATGATGAGGTCATCATCCTCTTTTCACATTGACCTTGCCCTTTGTTCTTATCTGACCTTGACTTTCAGTTTTCAGCCCTTGACCTTTCACCTCCCCTCTCCACATCTTTTCCATGACTCTGACCTTTGTCCTTACCAAGATCAATGACCTTGACCTTCCATGCAAACTAAATGACCTTGACATTCCATCTCAATGTCCCCACTGTCCTTCATGTGTGACCTTCACCCTCCGTCTGTACAAGTGGACTCGACTAATGTATTCCTGCATAATTTATTTGTCTTTATTTTGTTTCTGCATCGAAACCCTTTCTAGCTGCATCCATGTTTCAACAGTTTTGCTTGCATGTCCCCATTCTAGGTCACTATGAAGATCGCCACAAGGGACAAAGTAAAGATACCTCGCCTGTTAATGGCACGGGGAATGGAACAGGTATGGGATAATCTGAGTGTGATTCTCTAGGCTAGTAGACCCACACACATCCTGACATTCAGCATCCAAAAGAGCATTTTGAAGGTATCCATCCAATCCAAGCGTTGTGACCAGGTTGTTGCATTTACCGTAGTTGGCTTGGGCAAAATTTGTTCTAAATAAAGTTCATAAGAAATGGATTGGATGGATGCTGGATGAAAGCGTTCGACCCTTATGGTCGGTGATCCCCTAACTAACTGGCCGTTATACCAGAGACCCTTCCAGTCTGTCACTAGCAAGGAAACTCAAGACATACTCTGCAACTGTGTCTGTTTACCTCTTGGTTGCTGATACGTTGCTCAATATCCAAATTTCCTTGCCTGTGAAAATGACCTGAGTCGCACATATAGACTGGCACTAGTATAGCAGTACATGCAGTTGGTTGTAGACAACGTTCATGAAGCAAACGTAGGATAAAATCTTGTTGAAAAGAACTTAATGGAGTAAATTGTGGCATGAACTGAATAGTACCAGTAGTTCAAAAATTGGGAAAAAGTAGTGGATACAGTTGGAAAAAAGATTCCATAGACTGAGATGTAGTTGTAAAATTGGACAAGTACAATGTAGTGGATATAGTTGAGATTGAGATGTAGTGTAGAATATAGTTGAAATCTAGCTGCCGGTGTTGGTTCATAGCTTGCACGATCCACTCCAGAGAAGTGGGAAACATTCACAAAGCCAGCATCATCACAGAAATTGCAATAGATTCAGCTGTAATGGTGTTCTATCAAGGAATGCTATGAGTTTCTTGAAAACATCACCAGTCTCCCCAGAAATAAAGAGTGTGGACGTGTTTTGTGTGTGCCGTGCATGGAGGTATACCAGGAAATACCAAGCTAAAGTTTGTGTGGCCCCTCGGTTTGGCTTCCCCAATCTGAAACCCCCTTTGCTGAATGTTAAGGGTTCAATGATGTGTGTGTTTCTATAAAAGTCAATGTTGAATTTTTAATCATACAAAACTTTGCTTTGTTCTTCTAATGTGTGAGGTTTTTAAGTGTTGTCGACTTCCGATAGTGACCAATCTGCTGAAGAATGAGAGCGTGTCACCTTCTGTTTGACTTGTGATCTTTTTTATGGTGTTCTGTGTTTAAATCGAGTGTTTTTTTTCACCACTTGCACTAACAAATTGACTGGAATTCTTGTCAGAGTGAGGTTCGATCCCTAGTCGGCCCTGCTCTTCAAGTGATTCTTGCTGAAACTTCTCTCAGACTTTTGAAAGCCTCAAGCTTCAAGGTTCAGAGAATCCTTTTCTGGCAATTCATGTCATGATCACATGTTGTATTGAAGTCCGCTTGTTGTTTTTCTTTGAGATTCATTTCAATTCTGTCATTGCGCTTATAGTAGCTATTGTCATATGCCACATCTTCCTCAACATGAGTATATTTCATGCCTTCTTTCGTGCATTTAAATTTTCTTTAAACAATACTATTGCTTGAAGTAACCAGCATTAACTTACGTATTCCTCATCTTTTCTGCTACAAATCAGCAAGTGTCATTTCACTGAATATCTCATACCAGTATATCAAACTTTTCATTTCTTAACTCTCCAATACTGACATGGCATTGTTATACTATGAAGCTTCTTCAGTTTGGGTGTTACCCTTTTGCCTGGTTGGGAATGAGGTAGAAAGTAGGCCCAGGGCCCCATATTAAAATTTCTTGATGTCATGAAGAGATTTGCCGATATGTTGCATACATGCTCCAAATCAGTAGATTACTCAAATTGTGCCCCTCCAATTTCTCTCGCAAGTTGACTTTCTATGGGCAACTCAACCGTAGGTAACTACGGGCAGTCGTTTGTGACACTGAAGGTGTAGGCCGTAAGGAAACCAACAGTGGTGAATCACCCATTGAAAGCCACCTCTTATGTGGAGGAGCATATTTAGTTTAGTCAACTTCTTCTTTCTGTCCCATTAATCTTGTCTATTTTTGCTTTAACAGTGAGCGTTGATGAAGGAGGAGAAGCCCCAGAAGTGATCAGACCTGGTAAGGTTTTATTTTCCCCGTAAAAGGCCTGAGTTATTCTTGTTCAAAAAGTAATACTCCAAAGAATATTAATAGATTTTTGTGCTCATGATTTATGGTAAAATGTTTGGCGAAAATCTTGGAAGAAACTACTCCTGATTTGGCAGTTCAAGGGTTATTGTGAATGAGAGATGTGATGTGTGGTTGTATGGTGTGATTGTTGTCCTGTGTGAGGTTATACTACAAATGGAAGGAAACCAGAAGAAGCTGTAAAACGACTTGAATGAAAATACGAAGGGGTACAACAGCTGGAATGCTCGTACGGAAATCTGAGGATGGAGTTGATGAAATGGAAAACTTCTCTCAGACTTTTGAAAGCCTCAAGCTTCAAGGTTCAGAGAACCTTTTTCTGGCAACCTCGTGTCATGATCACATGTTGTATTGAAGTCCGCTTGTTGTTTTTCTTTGAGATTCATTTCAATTCTGTCATTGCGCTTATAGTAGCTATTGTCATATGCCACATCTTTCTCAACATGAGTATATTTCATGCCTTCTTTCGTGCATTTAAATTTTCTTTAAACAATACTATTGCTTGAAGTAACCAGCATTAATACTCGTTACGTATTCCTCATCTTTTCTGCTATAAATCAGCAAGTGTCATTTCACTGAATATCTCATACCAGTATATCAAACTTTTCATTTCTTAACTCTCCAATACTGACATGGCATTGTTATACTATGAAGCTTCTTCAGTTTGAGTGTTACCCTTTTGCCTGGTTGGGAACGAGGTAGAAAGTAGGCCCAGGGCCCCATATTAAAATTTCTTGATGTCATGAAGAGATTTGCCGATATGTTGCATACATGCTCCAAATCAGTAGATTACTCAAATTGTGCCCCTCCAATTTCTCTCGCAAGTTGGCTCTCTATTGGCAACTCAACCGTAGGTAACTACGGGCAGTCGTTTGTGACACTTAAAGCCCCACTGTATTGAATGTGAAAAACGCAAATCATCGCCGCGATTCTCACACGACGTCAGCGTAGTGTAAAATGTACTATGCTCTGTCAGAATACATTAGAGCTCTCCCCGCAGTTTTTTCCAATGCGTGCTGAAAACTAGGCCTTGATTCTGCGAAGTGCGTATCAGACAAGCATTTTGGGGACCTTCACGAGGCTATGGGACCTCTATGTGCACTCTCCTAACTTTTTGAAAATATCGTAATATTCAATACTGTGGGGCTTTAAGGCGTAGGCCGTAAGGGAACCAACAATGGTGAATCACCCATTGAGAGCCAACTCTCATGTGGAGGAGCATATTTAGTTTAGTCAACTTCTTCTTTCTGTCCCATTAATCTTGTCTATTTTTGCTTTAACAGTGAGCGTTGATGAAGGAGGAGAAGCCCCAGAAGTGATCAGACCTGGTAAGGTTTTATTTTCCCCGTAAAAGGCCTGAGTTATTCTTGTTCAAGAAGTAATACTCCAAAGAATGTTAATAGATTTTTGTGCTCATGATTTATGGTAAAATGTTCGGCGAAAATCTTGGAAACTACTCCTGATTTGGCAGTTCAAGGGTTGTTGTGAATGAGAGATGTGATGTGTGGTTGTATGGTGTGATTGTTGTCCTGTGTGAGGTTATACTACAAATGGAAGGAAACCAAAAGAAGCTGTAAAACGACTTGAATGAAAATACGAAGGGGTACAACAGCTGGAATGCTCGTACGGAAATCTGAGGATGGAGTTGATGAAATGGAGAGGTGCTAGCCCTTGATAATGTCAGCCTGGATGACGATGATCTGCCTACAAAACAAGGTAAGACCACCAAGTCTTTATAAGTGATCAATTTTCTGACAGATTGCTGGTTTTGTTGTGATCAACAATAGAAAAATGCCCCCTTGGCGAGAAACCTCAGATGCAAGCTTGAGAGCAGAAAAAGTCTGTTGGCAGTGAATCATAATGGTGGTCTGGGGTTTGTTTTATAAGTTGTACAATAGGTGGCAGCATTGTTCTCCAGTTATGGCTTACACCCAAGCTGCTGATACTTTGGACGCTGATGCTGTGGTGAATCGGCTATTCGTTGAGTTTCCTTGGTTACCATCACTTCAAGTTTTTATGATTAATTGGAAAAAAGACGGCAATGAAAATCATTGGGTTGCCTCTTGTGGTCTCCAATGAGTCATAATCATCAGTATGTTGGTGTTCTGAACGTGGATTGGTCCGTGATTCCTGGAGGGCTTAGTGCTGAACTAAGCCAAGTCTGCAGTCAAAGCCAGTACAGCCCCTTGATGATCAGTGGGAGCTGGACACTTGAAGTAATAGCTTTAGCATATTACTTAGTACACTCTGCTGTAGAATGTAGCTATTGCTTCACTCATCCATTCCCCCCACTGATCACTTGTGGAGTAGGCCCAACATCATCAGGGGAATCCAGGGTTTCGGAAAAGAGGGGGCACCCTGTGCTAGAAATACATGTATTGAAATTTCAGAATTTCACCGTTGATTTTACAGATTGGCCAAAACAGGAGACAAGTACGGGGTGGGTGGGGGTGGGGGCAAAGCTTTCATGGTTGATGTCCGCCAGTGATTTGTTGATGCAGATCATTGTCAGAAGACCATATATTATTGATATGACAATTCTTCCTCAATTATGATCTTGCATGTGAGAAATGTTCATTGTTGTCCTCCGTCAACCATAGTTACCAGTACTGTTTTAAATACCATCAACACTACACACTGCACACTGCACATTGTAGCAGAAAATCTCATAAAATTCTCATCGTGCTATTTAAGCCAATGCATGTATTCATTTCAATTTGTTCAGGCGATAAATCAAAAAGTGTGGAGGTTGTACCAGATGGCTGCCTGGTTTATATCAGATCATTCATGCTTTATTACTGGGAATAATTGTCTCTAATGGTTGTACATTTCAGCAATGATGGCAGTATCAAAAAAGCACTCTGAAATTCGTGCATATTTTATCAGCCTGTGAAATGATAATGGGGAGACTGGTCCTGTGTTAGCAGGTTCATAAGCAGGTGAACCTGAACTTAGTCAGCTGTGAGGTGGAGTGTTATGTTGGCAGGGCTGAGCTCCTTCAAGGTGGCCTGTAGGCCTACAGAAGGCACTATGTTGATGAGGTTTGAAATGTCATGATATGTTTGTGTACTTTGTGGTTGGAATTGACCAGGATTGACTCATTCTCAAGCCTGTGCCCACAGATGGCTGTCATGTTGATAACCCACTCCTATACATCACTGTATAAGATAGCGAGTCCCTGGAGACCATTCCATTGATGAGAGATACTGCTTTACTGTGGCGTGATGTCAATAACTGTATAACACTGGACGTGCTAGTCTTGTTGCCTGGGCTCCATTCACTGAGACATCAGACTGCTTTGCTTCTTAAGCTACTTAATCAAAACCGTAGGACTGGAAGCAAAACCTCTGTTGACACTGTATTTTTAGCTCACTGAGGTGAGCTATTACGATGGTGCAGCGTCCGTCGTCCGTCGTCGTCCGTCGTCCGTCGTGGTCCGTTAGCAGGGCACGTTTCGTAACCGCTGGAGCTATTGATCTGAAACTTGGTACATATATATCCCTAGGTCAGATGACCCATGACACCAAGTTTCGGTCCCATTCAACTCTCAGTTTGGCCACCAGGTGGCGGAAACCAAAAACACAAAAAGTGCAATAACTCCTAAACTAATGATTAGATCATCTCCAAATTTTTATCATAGGTGTAGCTAATAAGGATACATAACATATATAACGGGTTTTTGATTTGACCTACTTTTCAAGGTCACAGAGGTCAAAGTTCGACAAAAGTGACGAACCTGCCACAGTTTGTCATTATTTCACCGAGCAACTTCATATCTTGCATAAACATGCATTGGAGGGGTACCTTAAAAAATACCAAGTTTCGGCCCGATTCGACATCCAATATGGCCGCCAGGTGGCGTAACCTGAAAATCAAGTAAGTGCTATTACTCAGGAACGGCTTGACGCAGAGTGCTCAAATTTGATATTTACCTCCATCTAGATGACCTTTACATGCATGTCAAATTTCGGCCTGATTTGACTTCAAACATGGCCACCAGGTGGCGTAACCCAAAAATCATCAAAGTGCTGTAACTCAGGAACGCCTTAACCCAAAGCGCTCCAATGTGCTATGTGGCCCCCTGCAGATGACCTTTATGTCCATGTGAAGTTTCGGCCCAATCGGACATCCAGTATGGCCGCCAGGTGGCGTAACCCGAAAATCATCAAAGTGCTGTAACTCAGGAACGACTTGACCCGAAGCGCTCCAATGTGCTATGTGGTCCCCTGCAGATGACCTTTATGTCCATGTGAAGTTTCGGCCCAATCGGACATCCAGTATGGCCGCCAGGTGGCATAACCCGAAAATCATCAAAGTGCTGTAACTCAGGAACGACTTGACCCGAAGCGCTCCAATGTGCTATGTGGTCCCCTGCAGATGACCTTTATGTGCATGTGAAGTTCCAGCCCGATCGGACATCCAATATGGCCGCCAGGTGGCGTAACCCAAAAATCATCAAAATCTTTTCTGGGAATGGCTTGACCCAGATTGCTCATAACTGATGTGTACCTCCCTCCGTCATTAGACTATTATGTCCAACCCAGTGAGCACATGGTCCATGGACCATTTCATTAAAACCATGAATCCACTTAGAAACTACATGCACCATAAATTTACTCCGAAACTACCATAAATTCACTCCAAAACTACCATAAATTCCCACCAAAACTACCATAAATTCACTCCGAAGCTACCTTCAACTCGAGAGCTAATAACCATAGCAACTGCTTCCACTCACTGAAGACAATGAGGTGTTCAAGTTATAAATTCTGGAGAGTTGTCTCGCAAATTTTGTTTGAGTTATTTGTGTGTCTTGCTCTTGCGCAAGATCAATAAATGAATTAATTGCCAGCGCAGACTAAACCAACATTGAGGAGGTGGGGGTCGGAGAGATTGCAGTGTGAGACATTTTGCAAAGTGTATCAATCGAACGAAGTTGCCATATTGTTGAATATCCCTCATATCCTGAACATCCCATTTGGGAAAGCATCACTACTTCCATTCATTTTGAAACGTATTCAATCAAACATCCGTCGCTGTCTTTCCAGTTGGTTGAGTCCATTTTCCGAGCTCCCCCTCCTGACGCGTGTCTCTTGTTTCCCAGAAATGTGGCGCATGGTCATTGTTCGAGTCCTGTTGAATCAGTCGGCTGGCGGATACAGTCAGACTCCGTATTGTGCACAGTCTCCGTGCAATAGATAAAGTCGGACAAAGACTGGCTTGTCATTTTGATGGGACTTCACTCCCTGTCATTTCAACATTAATTACAATTTGTTCATTTGTTATTTTGGATTATCAGTATTTTGGTAAGTCATTAAGAAATATACCATTACTTGCTGATAATTTATTGGCTTGCTTTGCAAATTCAAATCCAGACACTTGTATATTTAATATGACAGATGGCTGAGTGGCTGACTGCCAATGTTTTCACTGTGCTACTCTTTCAATGCTTCATTTGTGTTTTACCTTAAATGAAATCTTGGGGGAGGGGGTTGCATTGCGCCCTGAAATAGTCCTTTTATACTGAATACCTGGTTGGTAGGATTTTAGCCTCTGCTGCATTTTGTGCTAACTCTGGTCGGTCAAAACTAAGGAATATTCCCGTTAGAGGTTTTTTTGGTAAACTTTACTTATCATAACAAACCTGACTCTCTGTATACTGTAGCTAGTGAAGTTGGAGCCCTTTGGAAGTCTTTAATTTGTGGCAGCTTCTAAAGAAAAAAATTACACCTGTTTCACACTAATAACATTAATAATAATAATAATAATTTATTTTTAATAAAGTGATTTACATCAAGGATCTCAAACCGCTGTACAAACTTCACTGCAGCTAATCGGCATGATAAAAATTTTTTAAAAAGATAAGTTTTAAGAGCACCCTTAAAAGAATTAAAGACCGTGATAGACACTTCTTCTATTGGGGCTCTGGTTTCCTCCTACATTTTGTGAATGTCACCCAGTATTGTTTGATGAGCAGCAAAAATGCCCTGACTTGGTGCACGCACTCCCAAAATAATATTTCTACCGTTATTTTGAGATTGATTTTGACTATCTATGCAAACAGGATGTTAGACCGCCACGACAAAGCGCTTTGTCACTTTAGCAGTTCCCGCACTCCAATGACACAGACATTTTGATAAAAAATCGTGAAAAATTCTCTTTGTGAATCATCCTCGTGTCATTCATTAATCTTCCCTGGGCATGAAGAGTTCAACAAGACAGACATGCTTATCAAAATGTCTACTCGTATCGATCACGTAATAATTGTATGATCGAGTTACACGCTGTGATGTTCATTTTGGTTCACGTTCGGGTGTGGCGTGGCCTCAGGAGGTGACGTGTATCGAGTGATGTGTAAAATAACCATTCAAAAGAAAGCCACATGTGCTGTCTTGTGTGCACGCAGGTTTGATCCCATACTGAGCTCTGATCTGGCACAACTGTAGGCCTGGTTGCTGGTCCAAGCCCTGTACAGGGTCTGCTTCAAACTTCACGACGAAAATTCGTAATTCCAAGCAGGTCTATCTTTTCAATTTCAATCCTGACTAAGGCCACAGGATCTGCTGGCTGATGGAGCCTCGCTAAGGCAAGAAACTCTGGTCACTGGCTTCAAGGTGTTCAGGTTAACCCCAGATTTGTGTCCAGTTTAGCCGATGGACATAAATCTTGCCATTAGTATAGGTAACCAAGGTATCCAAGGAGGAAGTAATTGATGAGACCAGTCATATGATTGTTTAATGAGTGTCTGGGAAGCTGTGCCTGGTAAAGATGGTCTGGACCATCGACTCTGGCCAGTGAGGTTGGGAAGTGACAGATGGACTTCCCTTTTAGAACACTTCATAGAATTTGGGAACAAATATGGTCGTCGACTCCACTCTTGAGTTCAGAACCTGATGTGTGAGACTGAGAGAGGGAGTGTGACATTTGGGCCTGACTTGTTCAATCACAGACTCGCCCAGTCACAAACTCATTGACCAGTTATGTAACATAACTGATCGAGAAAGCTCACAAGTAGTTTGTATCAATAGTGCTTGTCAACTCAGGTGAATCTCGCTCAGACAAGGACCCAATTGTGACTGAACAGAGCTGTACTCCATTCCACCTCAAACTGATCCCACTTCCACATGTAAAGTACTTAAGCATTCAGCAACTTTCCCGTTCAAACAGACTGGGCTAAAATTAGTTGGTGTCCAGTGACAATGATGATGAGTCATGATTTATCAGACATTGATCTGATTATCATGTCGCCCTTGGTCATGATGCAGACATAACCTTCTCCTGACCCTCTCTTAAGCATGGTTTGTTGCTTTCTTTTA
Source organism: Notospermus geniculatus (assembly GCA_002633025.1). NCBI lineage: Eukaryota > Metazoa > Nemertea > Pilidiophora > Heteronemertea > Lineidae > Notospermus > Notospermus geniculatus. Next base: position 140,185 of record NMRB01000036.1, read on the forward strand.
TAAATGTTGTCAAAATACTGACGTGCAATCGACATTGATCATCATTTAAGTCAATGATCTCCCTCTCTGTCTGCGAATTTGTTTTGTAGTGGATGGGATCTAGTTTGGTAGTTGACATCCTTGACACAGTGCAACATGGATGAGATGTCGAAAAAAGAGGTACAACGGCGATACAGTAGCGGTAGTTCTGCAGCTTCCCCTTTGGTCAGAAGGAAAACAATCAAGGAGTTAGTGATGAGCTGCTTCTGAGTCCTGCCTTGACCGTGCCATGACAGTGGGGCGAAAATCTGTGATACTTGGCCTACTACTGCAGTAACTTGGTATCTATTGATCCATGTGTACATAAAAGTATCGATTTTGCTCCATTGTCAGTTCTGTGCTGCTTCAATTTACCAGACGATGCAGCAAATTAATACTCAACTATTTTCAATTTGTTTGGAAAAAAGCCACGAGATTACTTTTAAAACGTTGAGAATTCTCGACATTCCAGAATAAATAACGATCGCCCTTCTGAATATGATATAATACCACAATTTTCACATGAATCATCATACCGGTAATTGTATACCAACCTTAATCAATGACAGAACTACAAAGGTTTGCCTTATTTCCCAAATGATTATATCATATGTTATGACAAACAATTATGAACTTTCGTTTTTGACAATGATTCGTCTTTTGTGCTGAAAGGGAAACTTCTGACGATGTGTTTTATGTAATGACACAAAAGGATTGGGAGGCTGTGTGTAATGGACCGCTGATGATGGTCTCTTGTCCCACAGAGATGACAGACAATACAACCTAATGAAATTGAGTGTACAATGAAACAGCTGACACAAGGGATCCTGTATTTCACAAAGCTGCATGGGATTAGGGATGCGTGTTGATCCCCAATGACAACGTGGCTAGACGGTTGAGTTAACCCTCCAGGTTCCACATGCATGAATTTAGTTGATGGGTGGTATTTTAGAATGTTCCTTAACGTAGAAGTCGGCCTTAATTCTATTGTAAAACCATCAAGAACAATAGATTTAAGGTGGACCTTAATGTTAAGGAACGTTCTAAAATACAGCCCGATGTGTTCTGTCAACTTGACTAATGCGAGATACTAGTAGAAATCTATTGACATTTCCAATAAAGATGGCTGTCTAACAGTTCTCATCTTATGACATCAGAAGCTAATTCCATTCAATGGCCGTTGGCACGCGAGGGTGGTCAAGCGGGCCATGAGCACAAAGGATGAGGTAGTAATTGTCTGAGAGGATGCGTTTGGTAGTGTTACATCATGCTTGGACAGCCACCATGTCGTGTGGGAGAACTTGTAGGCCTCCATCTTTGTTGAAAGTCTATATAGCCTGCGATGTAAGTATTTGTGGAATTGAGGAAGTGGAGAACATAATTGATAAGCACTCATGTCTTGTGGTCAATTAGTCTGCAGAAAGCGAGAGGATTGATGCATTGTTTGTTTCATAATGGTGAATGCCTTCATGGTCATATTTATTGTTATGAAGTACTGTTTAATTGGAATGCGATCAACTTATGATAAGGATGAGTAATATAAACAGCCATAAATGGTTTAATGGATTTTGCGGGACTTGGATTCCTGGCCTGTTAAACTGTGAATTCCAGTCACTCGCTCATTCTCATACTATGTGAAAACCATAGATGGCAAGCGTCAGGTCACGGTTGGTCGGTTGGCGAGTCTACAAGTATCAAAAGCCAACAGACAGTTATCAATGACGAAGTGAAAAATTGCTTTTAATATCAATATGTCACCTATCAGTGAGACCTGTTTACCAATTCATGATATGTTGGTCAGGTATCGATGTAAAGTATGTTGTCCATGTGTGTGATTAGTACAATCAAGATGACATGAAATGGAATGAGTCATTCCACCCTAAGCTGGCTGTAGTTGCTTCAACGTTTAACTGTCCTTGTTGCCTTGAATGTACAGCAGAATTGACGCAAGACGCACTTCCCTGTCCAAGTTGACTGCAAATCTACATGCATTCTATCACATAATGAGTGCATACAAAGTATCAAGCTGTCACACCATGGTGCGGAGACCCAGGCTATTTTGACATTTCATGGATCATTGGACAGTGCTTATGTTCAGCTCCTCTATTCACATCATGATCTATATTGATATTTATTCAAACAGGTTGATCATGTAGGCCTACTTCTGTATGTACATGCTGTAGGTGTCTTGTTCACGGACATGTTTTACGGACTTCCCTCCATGACATCCTGGGAAAACTTGTTCATGTCCCTGTAGATCGATTGAACGTCATCATTTCCGATTTATTTATTTCAAATTCTGTTAGGGCCTATTGCTCAGGACGGGACGTGTCTCTCTCATGTCACAAACCAACACTACCAGATTCAGTAATCCCCACTTCCAAGGACGTCTATTCCCGTCTATTGGACAACAAAGAGAAACAGTGCAATGGATTATCATGAAAGGATTAAGAGCCTGTTCCAAACCAGGGTATAAAGTGGTCCTGATTACATGTGACTAAATATTTGATATAAAAGTAAGTGAAATTCTCACAACCTAACCTTCACACCATCAAGGGCTAAAGGGGCTGTTCATTTTCGTCACTTGAGGAATCCGAGTTGTGATCCTTGGGAAAACGGAAAAAGCTATGCACTTGCAAATTGCAGGAATTATTTGTTGTGCTGTGCAGAATAATCCCTGCAATTTGCAGCTTCATAGCTTCCCCCATGCAGTTTGTCGGAGACTCTATTGCTTCATAAGATTTGTTGTGAATTTCTGGACATCCAGTTCCTCATAGGGCTAGGGCTGATAACAGAGGTTGATGCTATCACCTTGCAAATTTTCAGGGCTTCTTGGTCAGAATTCTACTTCTAATAACAAAATCACCAAGTATTGTCTCTGTTGTACTGGTGTCTCAATATTGCACAGTGGTTGCCAATAATATCATCATGACAATGGGAATGGATGAGTATGCTATTTTCATAATGTAAGTGGGCATACAAATCCTATTCATGGCTGTGATATTCATGTCATAAAAATATTGCCACAGGCACATAAGAAGGGGTTGTCAGTGTTTGCTATAAGTACAATTCTCCATTATCTTGTGGACATACAGTTGTTGGAAAACGTAAGTGGTTCATCTGTGCAGGAAAATAGGCCCAAACGTTGTTGATGATCATCCCTTTTCAACACTGCATGTGATTGTCCTGAGGCTTGAATTTCGTGAAGTATCCAAGACAGTCTCCCCTTCCTTTGTAGCTCAAGCCTTCTCAAGGCTACACCATGCACAGAAATATTCCATCCAAAATATTGCATGTCTGTAGCCATTAGAAATTCAAAGCAGCTCTGGGAATTGAATGCAGTTTGAGATAAGAAAAATGGCTCTTGAAACACTTCAATACTGTAAGTATACAAGCTCAATGGGATGCGAAATAATCCGAGTTGCTGTAGATAAAGTTGAAATTGAAACAGCTAGTCTAAGCCAGTCTGTTTCCAAAGCAAAAGGTGCCTGACTTTGAACTTGTCACTCGGTCTTAATATTTGCTATTGAATTTTCAACTTACTGTACAGAAAGCTAAGTTTGAAGTGTGCCAGCCCCCCCCCCCCCCCGAATTGGTTAAATTTCACAGTCAAGGTCTCTCTGAATGTAAACAATGTAAATGAAAGCAAAAATAGATAAATATCTATTTTTGATGAAAGTGATCTATATGATGTCATCCAAGGTTGCTATCAGGAGCTACTACCAAAGAATCAACACACCCTCCGATGATTCACCCTCTATTTACCAACCTAATCCCCCAACTTCTCCTCTCGTTCCTTGTTGATTTTGCAATCCTCACCCTGGTATACAATCTGCTTTCTAAGCAGTGAAATCTACTCAAGTGCTCTAGCATAACCAGATAACTAAGGATGAGTCATTCCAACAGTAGGTTTGCCTGCAATGAAAAAAATCCTATCACAAATCATAGATCGGTGGATTTCGTTACAAAAGTGATGAAAAGCACATTTGTTGCTGCAGTGAATCTTAACTGCTGCCGCATGATCAGTTTTACGAGTTTTTTTATAAAGTTGAAAGAAAATCTTAATGCTATCCTGTAATAAAAGCAATGCTGATGTACACTATCAGTTTGGTTGTCATCAGCTGAGTTTCGAATCAAAGTTACTCAGTGAGTGTAGTTAACTGAATCTTGCTGGAATCAGAACAAGATGTCATGGTTGCTCAGATCATTGCATTAGAAATAGCACCTCCAAGGTCAGCGACCTTGTTTATTATCAAGGTCAGCGACCTTGTTTACCATCAAGGTCAGAGACCTTGCTTATTATCAAGGTCTTATTTATCATCAAGGTCAGAGGCCTTGTTTATCTCCAAGGTCAGAGACCTTGTTGTCCCCCGGAGCCCTCGGAGGGGGACTTGAAAATACCGGCCGTCCGTGCGCCTCTGCCGCTCGCCGCTCGCCGCTCGGTGCTCGCCGCTCGGCCCTCGCCGCTCGCCGCTACTAGTCCCTTCCGCTCTATAACTTAAGAACGACTGAAGATTTTGGATTCATATTTGGTGGAGGGATGTATCATGGGCCAAAGGTGTGTCGCGTGAAAGAATCGGCCAAATCTGATTCTCCACTTTGCCACCAGGGGGCCGGAAAGCCAAAACACAAAAACTGCAATCACGCCTTTAATACTGAATGGAATTTCACGAAATTTTTATGGTAGGCTCATCTAGCACGGGTACATAACATATCGTACGGGTTTTCAATTTAATTCATTTTTCAGCCCTCTAGGGGGCGCTTTGTAAAAACCACATAAGTTCCCTTCCGCTCTGTAACTT
>NMRB01000036.1:145082-185175 GCA_002633025.1 Notospermus geniculatus
TTTCTCCAGCAACTGTTCTTTTTGCAGGTAATGTTTTATGAAGGTTGGTGAATGATTTTGTGTTGAATTTCTTGCTTGCCCTTGTTGACAGAATGTTCCTTTGTTGTCTACCATTTCCACTGTGCTCCACCACTTTTTGCTGCAGTGATTTCATTTCAACCTTGAAGTGAAATATTGTGTTGGTATCCATCTAAATCTGGACAATATTGCATTGGAGGACAACCTTGTTTGATCATTGGTGAATTTATTCATGAAATGTCAGTTTCAATTTACATTGTTACCATATCAAAGGTACGTCTGAGTACAAAAAACTCATTTGCAAATATTTCCATCAAGTACTTGGCCACTTTTAGTGTTGATACCATCAACTTGGATGCACTCCATCACACAGTTTCCATGTTGTTTAGAAAAACGCACAAGATTGATGGTCGCTGAGCCTTTCATGAGTTGAACTGTTACTTGTAGCTTTTGAATGCATCCTTGTGGCCTGTGTCCCATGATACCATAACATCTTTCATTGTCAAATGATCTATCATGCCTGGGAGTTTGCTTAGTCCATGACTAATGCTAGCCGGCATGAGTAAGATGTCACCCTGGCTCCAATATAACAGCAACAACAGGCTAGTCATGCTCAGCTGGGTTCGTGTCAGTGTGGATGACGTTGTTGGCCTTCTTTTGCCTCTGGTTTTGAGCAGGAATCGAATCCCTGCTTCAGAGGTGGCAGTCATCGATGATTCCGCTGTGACACTGACAGCATGTCCCGTATTCAAGGTTGTTGTTGCTCAGATGATGTGGCCAGAACATCTTCATTCCTTTTGGCTCTCATGTCATCCTTGGGTCCTGGTGTATGTCAGGATAGATGGTCTCTGGCATTTATCTGAACCCTCACTTTAAAAGATGAGCACCCTTTGTAGTCTGTCATGATAATATGCCCTTCAGGATTTGGGTGGCCATCCATCTTGTTTGTCCAATGGGTGACCACTCTTGTCACCAACTTCCCTCCTGTTCTTTTCTATGCTGTCCTGGTCGGTTGTCACTGAAGCATGAATGATGGCAGGCTTTGGTGGTCTGCAGTCATACATGTACATGTATGTATGACATGGACCTAACAGTTGGGGGCTTACTGTGGCTATGCCCCAGAATGCAAGTACATCCGTGCACAGCACTTTCCATGAATTGAAGGATGTCATGCTTTGATGGTCTATGATGTCAAAATTATGACGTATTCTGTACCTTCTGTGGACACTGTGACATGACATAATGGCCAAGCACTAGAATGCATGGACGGACATCTGTGCACAGCAGTTGCCAGCATGAAGTCCTGTAAGGATCCGGAAGGGAATATCATCAGGCATGACTAAGAAGTGAATCAGTATTATCATTCATTGTGGTTGCTACGAGTTCACGTCAGACAACATTATTGTAGGCAGTTCAGTTAGAAATTCAGTTAAAAGGTGAGGCAGCTTGAATGGAATGCAAAGCTCCTGCCAAGTGAGACTGAGAAAGCGATTTGATTCATGCAAAGGCAAGAATTGCAATTCCATCTGACAAAAGTAAGGTAGAAGAAGTATTTTCTTAGTGGTCAGTAACTGTGCTTGTTCTTGGTCTGGGTCTTAGCCTTACCTGAGTCAGCTGGGCTGATTTTTTTCCGAACGTTTGAAGTTCCATTCGTTCTGGCCTGACCAGACAGCCGACAGACCAATAAAGTACATGGTAACTCAGGATCATAAATCCTGTGAAACTGACATGAACAGATTGGACCATTTTGTACTAACTTCAGAACATACCAATGTGATAAGTGGGTATTTTTAGCACCAGACAGTGGAAAACTATGTAGGAATTTCCTGGAAATGAATATCTATTAGTGATTTATGGCATCCATTATGAAAAAAATACTTCTAAAATACTTGTAATGTTGTTTGGGCAATCACACACCTGACTTTCCTCTCTATTTTCATTCTGATGCAAAGCTAGGGAACAAAAAGATTCATTTTGTTGAAGTTTATTTATCAAAGACAGAACGTTGTCTGAGTGCCATAGGAAAATGTCAGTAGGCCTACCTCTTACCTCTGAGATTGTGCTTGCCAGACAGGACTGTTGTGAACTTGGTGGCAGTTTTCAACTTTACAAGTTATTTCCATGGTTTCTAATGAAACTGGTGTCCATAAGGACTCTTGAAAGTTGGTGCTGAAGGTGACTGCAATGGCAACATTGACAGTCACTAGAGGAAGGAAGCAGGTAAAATATTGTTGAAGATTGGTCGATATCTGAAGTGTTGCTCTTTGTACCTGAGAAAGTCTACGATACTGTTGTACTACATATACTGTTGGATGAAAAAATGCTTCAAAATCCTGTTTGGGGATGAAAAAATTGAAATGTAATGTTACCAAGATGTTGTCAGGTCTGAGAGTCTGAGAACATTGTTGGCCCTGACTAGTTCATGTTGATGGATTCTTCTTGTAGTAGATAAACAGATAAATGAGACTATCTATTTTTTCTTAGCATATTAGCAAGATGAGCATCGTGCCTCATCCCATCCCCAAACATTCCATGCATGTTGGCATTTCTCATTGTTCATTCACTGTTTATTGATACACATCTCGCAGACTACACATCCTGGTTAATGGAAGATGTTAGTCAGTCTTCCTTTTAGCTCATCGTTTAGGGAATCCTAGCGTATTGGCTTCATCTAATCCTCACCAAACTGATGATGACTTACAGTGAGGAAGTGAGCACCGTCACAGAGTCAGCTTCTTTCTGGTGGTAGTGTTGGTAGAAGCAAGCAGCCTACAATCTTTCTTGTTGCAAGTGAGAGAAAATGCCGGGTATCACTTGTGTACAACTGACTACGATCAAAATCGGCAGCTCTGCTGCCTGCTTAGACCTTTTCATTCAGAAGTGGTCAAGCATCTCAGCCTGCAACGCTTTACCCTCAACACCCTTCAGTATGTTCCACCAGCCAGTGAACCTTTGGTCTTGGTTTTGCAGGACGGGATGATCTTGAGTCATACAGATAGACTGGGGCCCTCTGATTCTCTATTTGTACTCAACAAACAATATTGTGAAGATCATGAGTGATGTCTTTAAAGTTCCTTTAAGGATGAGGTGCATCTTCCAGGATTTGGTTTTATCCTTCTTGGATCCTGTTCAGGTAAACAGTTGGCAGAAATCAGCAGTCGCTCCAGACGGATAGCATACCTGTCTTATTCAAACCATGATCTATAGAATTCATTCTTTGGTAACATCATGTTGAAATCAGTTCCGGTTGTGATTCCTTGATGTTCCGGATAGGATGATTTCTCGACTGGAAAATTTATCATCATCATTGACTGTCTTCAAATTCCCCTGTATAGGGCCTCTGTAGTCCATACCATCAAATTGCGCTTGGGGAAGGGCCATGTCATTGGTGTGACGGTTCTGCTGTGATGTTGGGTGTGCTTCTTGCTTTAGCGTGACAAGTTGTATCATCAGTGGGATTTTCTTTGGTTTCCTGCCTTAGCAATCAAAAGAAAATGAACAATTACTAGTACGCAATGCAAGATCAGTCATATCGGTGAAGCTGCCTATAGCAGAGACCCTCTTAAGGATATCATGTTGACCTTTGATGTGGTTTCCTTCACCTTCTGTTTCTCCAGTGAGAAAAGCCAATATCCCAAAGTCGCTGTCTCGTATCTCAAGGTCTACCCTTGTTCTGCCCTTCGAGGACTCATTATAAGATCTGCCTCACCTTTCTTACATCAGTAAGGATGCATCCTTCCACAGCAGAGGTTTGCACACAAACCTTCGTGGTGGGAGTGGATGAAGACGAGCAAGACCAACGCCCTGCGATGGGAGAATGGTAAAGATGCTGCCTCAGCTGGTGTTAAGTCAGTTAAACAATCGATGTAATGGTAGCCGGTAATGGTGATTGCTTCCCAAGGCAACTGGATTGTGTTGTGTCAGGGGGAGGGGTCACATTACGGTGTCCAAGTCTCTCTGATCTTTGATGAGGTTGCTTTTGAAGCTGGTGTGGCTTGATTAGGTTCAGACTTTGCCCCATAATGAAAAATGATGTGTCCATTATGAAGCAAGTTACCATTTCTAGATTCTCGTAGCTACTGGTGATTGGTTCTTCTCTGTGTCCACCCACTTTGCTAGGAGATGATTATGACAAAAAAATCTTGTGTTTTATGGCCTTATTTGCTAAATCAAGAAACAGGAAGCCACAAATATCTCAGGGTTTACAGTTTAGGCCACACTAATGGATTTGATGTAGTAATGCTCTCTGAAATAGACCAGCTTCCTGAGCTTCCCGTTCGTTATGAGTCACCAGTGGCCTCCTGTCGATGACACAAGCTGCATCGCTCACTCACGGATATATAGTTCACCAATCTCATTGGAGTATACACAACAGAAAGAGGCAGCAATAGCTAGGGACCACAGGCTAATTCCGTTAGAGAGGTTTATTGGAATACTTGTTGGAAAAGGTGAAGTTAATTGGATGTATTTGAATTCTTATCTGGTATGATTTTATCATTTCTTTCCACCAGGATATTGATTTTGAGGATCTTCCATTTCGTTTTGGATTTTACCATCTGGATTGTTTGTGGTACTACATGTACATTTCTTGCAGCAGATAGTGCTCTGCGAGTGGGGCACCTCTCTGTTCGGGACATACCATTGGCTTAGTCTTGTCCTTCGCCTGATGTGCAGTGATACAGATCCCTCCCTTCATGACTTGTCCTTCAGCATATTCAGTGGGTTACAGCAGGTTGTCCCAGTTGGAAGGTGTTGCCTTACCACTGCTGAATTCTCTTGGATCTGTGGGAAGACTTATCCATGTTGGTCGCCAACTGACATGACGAAAGACTTTCACACTTCTATTAAATTGGCAGAGATATGCACCCCTCACTTCTTCATCTTATTCTTCAGTAGTAGCAGTGCCTGGTTACTGAAGCAGGATTTTACCTCCATGTCTGTGTCACATTACATAGATCTTCTGTTATAATTGTAAATATATCCATCCATGGTTGCTTGCTTTCCTTCATTGGTGCATGCATCTGCCAGTCAGCCAGTGCATCCAAACCTTCTTTCCAAATCACCGAGAATCAGAGGTATGTTCCGATATTTCCAGTCCTTTGGTAGGCCTACCAGATATGTGGACTTCAATTTTCAACATAGTGGGACGTATATTTTTGCTTCGCTCAGTAAATGAAGGCCGAAAGTCTCACGACGAAAATTTCAGTCGTGAAGTGGTTGACAAAGTTTTCTAGGAAACCGATTTGACTTGCCTTGGCTTGATATTTCCCCTGCGCCAGTCTGATTGCTGCAATCTTTGTGGCAGATGTCCCCATTTAGGGTTTGGCGTTCTGATATGACACTCATTATCAAAGTGCATGTTCATTGATCTGGTCGAATGTTTTTCATTAATTGTACAATTGGTAGATGAAAAATTATTGACTAAAGATGGAATTACAAATAAGAAATGTACTTGAGAAAATCTCTTGAGAACTCAGGCTCCACATTTTGCTGCTGCATAGGCTACTCCTTGATTCATTTGATGATGTTTTCTGGCATTAGAAATCATGGTAGTTTTGTGGATCTATTTGGTATAGGCTACTTCCTTAATTTGAACTGATGAATCGTGGATTGCCTTTGTCACTGATTTGTTGACTGGCACTTTGCATAGAGAAAAATTGTTTTTGTGGATGTTGAGTTGACATTGGATGAAACATGTCAAATGTTCGGCTGGAACTCAAGAACAATGGCAATATTGTGTCTGGTGTTTTTAACTTTGGAAAATATGAATCCACTTGACTTTCTTTCAAAGTTGAGTTGCTAGGCTTGAAGGCTGGCTCTCCAGCCAGTGTCTCTCCAACAGCTGAGTTGTTGGTTTTTGCACACAGTCCTCCAAGACATACTACTGTACTTCCTTTGTAAAATATGCTTGTGATATTGTCCCAATTCACTCAGATTATAGGGCAGGGAGGGATATCTTGGAAAGACAGGATATCCTGTCATTTATGTCCTGTTGTCACTTGGTCGACTGTCTGAGGAGAATTCATCAGAGAGGCAGTGCTTAAATACTGAGAATTGTTGCCTTGCTGAACTCTTGAGATTTTTTAACTGTTAGCGATGTTCATTAGAAGTCTGATATAATAAGGTTAATTATTGTCGCTTCCTTTCAAAATTGGTAGATGAAAAATTATTGACTAAAGATGGAATTACAAATAAGAAATGTACTTGAGAAAATCTCTTGAGAACTCAGGCTCCACATTTTCTGCTGCATAGGCTACTCCTTGATTCATTTGATGATGTTTTCTGGCATTAGAAATCATGGTAGTTTTGTGGATCTATTTGGTATAGGCTACTTCCTTAATTTGAACTGATGAATCTTGGATTGCCTTTGTCACTGATTTGTTGACTGGCACTTTGCATGGAGAAAAGTTGTTGTTGTGGATGTTGAGTTGACATTGGATCAAACATGTCAAATGTTCGGCTGGAACTCAAGAACAGTGGCAATATTGTGTCTGGTGTTTTTAACTTTGGAAAATATGAATCCACTTGACTTTCTTTCAAAGTTGAGTTGCTAGGCTTGAAGGCTGGCTCTCCAGCCAGTGTCTCGCCAACAGCTGAGTTGTTGGTTTTTGCACACAGTCCTCCAAGACATACTACTGTACTTCCTTTGTAAAATATGCTTGTGATATTGTCCCAATTCACTCAGATTATAGGGCAGGGAGGGATATCTTGGAAAAACAGGATATCCTGTCATTTATGTCCTGTGGTCACTTGGTCGACTGTCTGAGGAGAATTCATCAGAGAGGCAGTGCTTAAATACTGAGAATTGTTGCCTTGCTGAACTCTTGAGATTTTTTAACTGTTAGCGATGTTCATTAGAAGTCTGATATAATAAGGTTAATTATTGTCGCTTCCTTTCAAGAAATACCCATTATTGCCTAACTATGATGAGGTTACTTCCTAAGAATACTGACACAGTGCCCTGCTATTAAGAGGCCCATTGACTGAGTGTAGGCCTATCTTGTCATATTCTGTGTGGATGTGGGCCTAGTTCGCAATGAATGTTTCTGAAGACGAGCCATGCACAGGGTTTCATCAGATAGGGAATGGGATGACTCAAGCCCTTTCATCAGAAGCATGTATCACTGTTTTGGATCGCCTTCACACAGGTGATTCTTTACCTGCAACATAGGGGCCGCTCAGGTATGCACTGTGAGCTGGAGTTAATGATGCGTGTTCCAACTCCTGTTAAGCCTACCATGGTTGGAGGCGCATGAAGAATTTGACCTCAGGTTATGGCTTGCTTGAGAGATCCAGAAAGGATTCCATCTCACAAACTGTGAAACATTCCTGAGATCAAAATACTTCGTGTTTGAAGTTTTTATACCTGCGACATCAGTGTCTGTCACCTCCGAGGTAATAGGCCTACCTATAAGTCAATATCTGTTCACACCGGTCCCTCGTGTGAAAGAGAAATGCAGCTTTGGGGTATTTTCGAAATTTCAGTTGAGCATTTTGCTGATTGGTTCTGAAACATTCAATTGGACATTTTGGCCAATCAGAAAGATTCATTGGAATGCCTTCAAAAGAAAAAAATGGGTCACCTGAAAACACACCTGATGTGATCCAGTTCCATAAGGTGTGCTATTCTTAGTTTCTCACCTTTGAGAAACCAGGTACGCCAGTCGTTCATTAGCTTGTGCTGCCACCATGGGGATTGGGAGAAATTATTTGGAACAGTGTGGCACAACCTGCACTACAACCTTTTCCGTGGTAAACCCACTCGTTGCTGGGAACAAAATCAGCGGAACCAAAAAATGTTGTCCCTCTGCTAAGAGAGAGATGGTGCACCCAGCTCATCAAGAAATTTTCCTTGGCTGAGATTGTTTGATTAGGTGTGTGAATGAAGCCAATGGAAGGATACCAGACATAGAATAGTTTATTAATGAGCCATAGGTATAAATTTGATGGGGGGATGTACCATGGGCCAACGGTGTGTCGCGTGAAAGAATCGGCCAAATCCGATTCTACACTTTGCCACCAGGGGGCCAAAGCCGAAACACAAAAACTGCGATTACGCCTTTAATACTGAACGGAATCTTCAAAATACATGCCCGTCAGACTTGCACCCGGGGCGACGGGGGACGTTCAATGCTGTGCTTGTTTATCACCAAGGTCAGCGACCTTGTTTATCATCAAGGTTGGAGACCTAGTTTACCTTCATAATACAAGGCATGTAACACTTGCAAATCTAAAATGTGACCGGTTGAATCTTCCATCCCTATTGCTAAAAGGGGGCGAAAGGATAGGGAACCAGTTGGCTTCTGTTGACCGGTCCTGACTGCTAGTCCTTCATAGGCTATCTGAAGGTCCCTGCTTCTTCCGTGTATGACTACATATCCCTTCCGCCATTATACATAAGGGGTAATTATCTATCCTTGGGTGACAAATTACTGCATAGGATCCTTCAGAGTTGGCGTAACACCAGGCTGATTACATCACACCATTACTCACCCTTCCAATCTAACCATCCTTGAAAGCATCTAACACTGTATCACATGGCATCGAATCCTGCTTCACCAGGATTGCACTCGATGATTCAGATACCGTAGTCAATAGATCCCGGGATTTCCAATCAGACTCAGACAGAGGCTTGGCATCGGATGTGCTGGGAAAGGAAAGAATCAAGTGATTGATTTATATTCTACTAGAGAAAGCTTTTCAGTCGGTTATACTTCTGGATATTCTGGGGAATTTTCTCCAGCAACTGTTCTTTTTGCAGGTAATGTTTTATAAAGGTTGGTGAATGATTTTGTGTTGAATTTCTTGCTTGCCCTTGTTGACAGAATGTTCCTTTGTTGTCTACCATTTCCACTGTGCTCCACCACTTTTTGCTGCAGTGATTTCATTTCAACCTTGAAGTGAAATATTGTGTTGGTATCCATCTAAATCTGGACAATATTGCATTGGAGGACAACCTTGTTTGATCATTGGTGAATTTATTCATGAAATGTCAGTTTCAATTTACATTGTTACCATATCAAAGGTACGTCTGAGTACAAAAAACTCATTTGCAAATATTTCCATCAAGTACTTGGCCACTTTTAGTGTTGATACCATCAACTTGGATGCACTCCATCACACAGTTTCCATGTTGTTTAGAAAAACGCACAAGATTGATGGTCGCTGAGCCTTTCATGAGTTGAACTGTTACTTGTAGCTTTTGAATGCATCCTTGTGGCCTGTGTCCCATGATACCATAACATCTTTCATTGTCAAATGATCTATCATGCCTGGGAGTTTGCTTAGTCCATGACTAATGCTAGCCAGCATGAGTAAGATGTCACACTGGCTCCAATATAACAGCAACAACAGGCTAGTCATGCTCAGCTGGGTTCGTGTCAGTGTGGATGACGTTGTTGGCCTTCTTTTGCCNTCAAGAATATGCGGAGTGGTTGCCGAATGAATGCGGATTCACTAAATTTGCATTCCGCGTCTTGTCCGCGCCCTAGTGGACGCTAGGTTTTAGAAAAACGCACAAGATTGATGGTCGCTGAGCCTTTCATGAGTTGAACTGTTACTTGTAGCTTTTGAATGCATCCTTGTGGCCTGTGTCCCATGATACCATAACATCTTTCATTGTCAAATGATCTATCATGCCTGGGAGTTTGCTTAGTCCATGACTAATGCTAGCCAGCATGAGTAAGATGTCACACTGGCTCCAATATAACAGCAACAACAGGCTAGTCATGCTCAGCTGGGTTCGTGTCAGTGTGGATGACGTTGCTGGCCTTCTTTTGCCTCTGGTTTTGAGCAGGAATCGAATCACTGCTTCAGAGGTGGCAGTCATCGATGATTCCCCTGTGACACTGACAGCATGTCCCGTATTCAAGGTTGTTGTTGCTCAGATGATGTGGCCAGAACATCTTCATCCCTTTTGGCTCTCATGTCATCCTTGGGTCCTGGTGTATGTCAGGATAGATGGTCTCTGGCATTTATCTGAACCCTCACTTTAAAAGATGAGCACCCTTTGTAGTCTGTCATGATAATATGCCCTTCAGGATTTGGGTGGCCATCCATCTTGCTTGTCCAGGCCACTCTTGTCACCAACTTCCCTCCTGTTCTTTTTCTTTTCTATGCTGTCCTGTTTGGTTGTCACTGAAGCATGAATGATGGCAGGCTTTGGTGGTCTGCAGTCATACATGTATGTATGACATGGACCTAACAGTTGGGGGCTTACTGTGGCTATGCCCCAGAATGCAAGTACATCCGTGCACAGCACTTTCCATGAATTGAAGGATGTCATGCTTTGATGGTCTATGATGTCAAAATTATGACGTATTCTGTACCTTCTGTGGACACTGTGACATGACATAATGGCCAAGCACTAGAATGCATGGACGGACATCTGTGCACAGCAGTTGCCAGCATGAAGTCCTGTAAGGATCCGGAAGGGAATATCATCAGGCATGACTAAGAAGTGAATCAGTATTATCATTCTTTGTGGTTGCTAGGAGTTCACGTCAGACAACATTATTGTAGGCATTTCAGTTAGAAATTCAGTTAAAAGGTGAGACAGCTTGAATGGAATGCAAAGCTCCTGCCAAGTGAGACTGAGAAAGCGATTTGATTCATGCAAAGGCAAGAATTGCAATTCCATCTGACAAAAGTAAGGTAGAAGAAGTATTTTCTTAGTGGTCAGTAACTGTGCTTGTTCTTGGTCTGGGTCTTAGCCTTACCTGAGTCAGCTGGCCTGATTTTTTTTGGACGTTTGAAGTTCCATTCGTTCTGGCGTGACCAGACAGCCGACAGACCAATAAAGTACATGGTAACTCAGGATCATAAATCCTGTGAAACTGACATGAACAGATTGGACCATTTTGTACTAACTTCAGAACATACCAATGTGATAAGTGGGTATTTTTAGCACCAGACAGTGGAAAACTATGTAGGAATTTCCTGGAAATGAATGTCTATTAGTGATTTATGGCATCCATCATGAAAAAATTACTTCTAAAATACTTGTAATGTTGTTTGGGCAATCACACACCTGACTTTCCTCTCTATTTTCATTCTGATGCAAAGCTAGGGAACAAAAAGATTCATTTTGTTGAAGTTTATTTATCAAAGACAGAACGTTGTCCGAGTGCCACAGGAAAATGTCAGTAGGCCTACCTCTTAAATACCTCTGAGACTGTGCTTGCCAGACAGGACTGTTGTGAACTTGGTGGCAGTTTTCAACTTTACAAGTTATTTCCATGGTTTCTAATGAAACTGGTGTCCATAAGGACTCTTGTAAGTTGGTGCTGAAGATGACAGCAATGGCAACATTGACGGTCACTAGAGGAAGGAAGCAGGTAAAATGTTGTTGAAGATAGGTCGATATCTGAAGTGTTGCTCTTAGTACCTGAGAAAGTCTACGATACTGTTGTACTACATATACTTTTGGACAAAAAAATGCTTCAAAATCCTGTTTGGGGATGAAAAAATTGAAATGTAATGATACCAAGACGTTGTCAGGTCTGAGAGTCTGAGAACATTGTTGGCCCTGACCAGTTCATGTTGATGGATTCTTCTTGTAGTAGATAAACAGATAAATGAGACTATCTATTTTTTCTTAGCATATTAGCAAGATGAGCATCGTGCCTCATCCCATCCCCAAACATTCCATGCATGTTGGTATTTCTCATTGTTCATTCACTGTTTATTGATACACATCTCGCAGACTACACATCCTGGTTAATGGAAGATGTTAGTCAGTCTTCCTTTTAGCTCACCGTTTAGGGAATCCTAGCGTATTGGCTTCATCTAATCCTCACCAAACTGATGATGACTTACAGTGAGGAAGTGAGCACCGTCACAGAGTCAGCTTCTTTCTGGTGGTAGTGTTGGTAGAAGCAAGCAGCCTACAATGTTTCTTGTTGCAACCGAGAGAAAACGCCCGGTATCGCTTGTTTGCTACTGACTACGATCATGATCGCCAGCTCTGTGGCCTGCTTAGACCTTTTCATTCAGAAGTGGTCAAGCATCTCAGCCTACAACGCTTTACCCTCAACACCCTTCAGTATGTTCCACCAGCCAGTGAACCTTTGGTCTTGGTTTTGCAGGACGGGATGATCTTGAGTCATACAGATACATGTAGACTGGGGCCCTCTGATTCTCTATTTGTACTCAACAAACAATTGTGAAGATCGTGAGCGATGTCTTTAAAGTTCCTTTAAGGATGAGGTGCATCTTCCAGGATTTGGTTTTATCCTTCTTGGATCCTGTTCAGGTAAACAGTTGGCAGAAATCAGCAGTCGCTCCAGACGGATAGCATACCTGTCTTATTCAAACCATGATCTATAGAATTCATTCTTTGGTAACATCATGTTGAAATCAGTTCCGGTTGTGATTCCTTGATGTTCCGGATAGGATGATTTCACGACCAGAAAATTTATCATCAAGTAGTTGATAAATTTCACTTGTACGCATGGATGTGACCGGCAACTTGAAAGTTTCATCTGCAAGTTCCCCTGTATAGGGCCTGTTAGAAGTTTTGTCTTCAGATTCCCCTATATAGGGCCTCTGAAGTCCATACCATCAAATTGCGCTTGGGGAAGGTCCATGTCATTGATGTGATGGTTCTGCTGTGATGTTGGGTGCACTTCTTGCCTTGCGTGACCAAATTGCTTTAGCGTGTACCGTCAGAAGGATTTTCTTTGGTTTCCTGCCTTACCAATCAAAAGAAAATGACCAATTACTAGTACGCAATGCAAGATCAGTCATATCGGTGAAGCTGCCTATAGCAGAGACCCTCTTAAGGATATCATGTTGACCTTTGATGTGGTTTCCTTCACCTTCTGTTTCTCCAGTGAGAAAAGCCGATATCCCAAGTCGCCATCTTATATCTCAAGGTCTACCCTTGTTCTGCCCTTCGAGGACTCATTATAAGATCTGCCTTGCCTTTCTTACATCAGTAAGGATGCATCCTTCCACAGCAGAGGTTTGCACACAAACCTTCGTGGTGAGTGGATGAAGACAAGCAAGACCAAAGCCATGCGATGGGAGATTGGTAAAGATGCAGCCTCAGCTGGTGTAAAGTCAGTTATAACAATAGATGTAATGGTAGCCGGTAATGGTGATTGTTTCCCAAGGCAACTGGATTGTGTTGTGTCAGGGGGAGGGGTCACATTACAGTGTCCCAAGTCCCTATGATCTTTGATGAGGTTGCTTTTGAAGCTGATGGCTTGAATAAGTTCAGACATTGCCCCATAATGACAAAGATGTGTCCATAGTTGCCATTTTCTAGTTTCTCATAGCTACAGGCGATTGGTTCTTCCCTGTGTCCACCCACATTGCTAGGAGATGATTATGACAAAAAAAATCTTGTGTTTTATGGCCTTATTTGCTAAATCAAGAAACAGGAAGCCACAAATATCGCAGGGTTTACAGTTTAGGCCACACTAATGGATTTGATGTAGTAATGCTCTCTGAAATAGACCAGCTTCCTGAGCTTCCCGTTCGTTATGAGTCACCAGTGGCCTCCTGTCGATGACACAAGCTGCATCGCTCACTCACGGATATATAGTTCACCAATCTCATTGGAGTATACACAACAGAAAGAGGCAGCAATAGCTAGGGACCACAGGCTAATTTCGTTGGAGAGGTTTATTGGAATACTTGTTGGAAAAGGTGAAGTTAATTGGATGTATTTGAATTCTTATCTGGTACGATTTTATCGTTTCTTGCCACCAGGATATGATTTTGAGGATCTTCCATTTCGTTTTGGATTTTACCATCTGGATTGTTTTGTGGTACTACATTTCTTCCAGCAGATACTGTTCTACGAGCGGGGCACCTCTCTGTTCAGGACATACCATTGGCTTAGTCTTGTCCTTCGCCTGATGTGCCTGATGTGCAGATCCCTCCCTTCGTGACTTGTCCTTCAGCATATTCAGTGGGTTACAGCAGGTTGCTAAAGCAAGTCCAATTGTCCCAGTTGGAAGGTGCTTCCTTCTCCATTCTCTATCCAGAGGTACTATACCATGGCTGAATTCTCTTGGATCTGTGGGAAGACTTATCCATGTTGGTCATCAACTGATATGACAGAAGACTTTCACACTTCTATTAAATTACCGTAGCAGAGATATGCACCCCTCACTTCTTCATCTTACTCTTCAGTACAGCAGGTTACTGAAGCAGGATTTTACCTCCATGTCTGTGTCACATTACATAGATCTTCTGTTATAATTGTAAATATATCCATCCATGCTTGCTTTCTTTCCTTCCTTGTATGCATCTGCCAGTCAGCCAGTGCATCCAAACCTTCTTTCCAAATCACCGAGAATCAGAGGTATGTTCCGATATTTCCAGTCCTTTGGTAGGCCTACCAGATACGACGACTTCAATTTTCAACATAGTGGGACATATATTTTTGCTTCGCACAGTAAATGAGGGCTGAACGTCTCACAACGAAAATTTCAGTCATGCAGTGGTCGACAAAGTTGTCTAGGAATCCGATTTGACTAGCCTTGGCTTGATATTTCCCCTGTGCCAGTCTGATTGCTGCAATCTTTGTGGCAGATGTCCCCATTTAGGGTTTGGCGTTCTGATATGACACTCATTATCAAAGTGCATGTTCATTGATCTGGTCGAATGTTTTTCATTAATTGTACAATTGGTAGATGAAAAATTATTGACTAAAGATGGAATTACAAATAAGAAATGTACTTGAGAAAATCTCTTGAGAACTCAGGCTCCACATTTTCTGCTGCATAGGCTACTCCTTGATTCATTTGATGATGTTTTCTGGCATTAGAAATCATGGTAGTTTTGTGGATCTATTTGGTATAGGCTACTTCCTTAATTTGAACTGATGAATCTTGGATTGCCTTTGTCACTGATTTGTTGACTGGCACTTTGCATGGAGAAAAGTTGTTGTTGTGGATGTTGAGTTGACATTGGATCAAACATGTCAAATGTTCGGCTGGAACTCAAGAACAGTGGCAATATTGTGTCTGGTGTTTTTAACTTTGGAAAATATGAATCCACTTGACTTTCTTTCAAAGTTGAGTTGCTAGGCTTGAAGGCTGGCTCTCCAGCCAGTGTCTCTCCAACAGCTGAGTTGTTGGTTTTTGCACACAGTCCTCCAAGACATACTACTGTACTTCCTTTGTAAAATATGCTTGTGATATTGTCCCAATTCACTCAGATTATAGGGCAGGGAGGGATATCTTGGAAAGACAGGATATCCTGTCATTTATGTCCTGTTGTCACTTGGTCGACTGTCTGAGGAGAATTCATCAGAGAGGCAGTGCTTAAATACTGAGAATTGTTGCCTTGCTGAACTCTTGAGATTTTTTAACTGTTAGCGATGTTCATTAGAAGTCTGATATAATAAGGTTAATTATTGTCGCTTCCTTTCAAGAAATACCCATTATTGCCTAACTATGATGAGGTTACTTCCTAAGAATACTGACACAGTGCCCTGCTATTAAGAGGCCCATTGACTGAGTGTAGGCCTATCTTGTCATATTCTGTGTGGATGTGGGCCTAGTTCGCAATGAATGTTTCTGAAGACGAGCCATGCACAGGGTTTCATCAGATAGGGAATGGGATGACTCAAGCCCTTTCATCAGAAGCATGTATCACTGTTTTGGATCGCCTTCACACAGGTGATTCTTTACCTGCAACATAGGGGCCGCTCAGGTATGCACTGTGAGCTGGAGTTAATGATGCGTGTTCCACCTCCTGTTAAGCCTACCATGGTTGGAGGCACATGAAGAATTTGACCTCAGGTTATGGCTTGCTTGAGAGATCCAGAAAGGATTCCATCTCACAAACTGTGAAACATTCCTGAGATCAAAATACTTCGTGTTTGAAGTTTTTATACCAGCGACATCAGTGTCTGTCACCTCCGAGGTAATAGGCCTAGCTATAAAGTCAATATCTGTTCACACCGGTCCCTCGTGTGAAAGAGAAATGCAGCTTTGGGGTATTTTCGAAATTTCAGTTGAGCATTTTGCTGATTCGTTCTGAAACATTCAATTGGACATTTTGGCCAATCAGAAAGATTCATTGGAATGCCTTCAAAAGAAAAAAATGGGTCACCTGAAAACACACCTGATGTGATCCAGTTCCATAAGGTGTGCTATTCTTAGTTTCTCACCTTTGAGAAACCAGGTACGCCAGTCGTTGGCTTGTGCTGCCACCATGGGGATTTGGAGAAACTATTTGAAACAGTGCGGCACAACCTGCACTACAACCTTTTTCCGTGGTAAATCTGCTCGTTGCTGGGAACAAAATCAGCGGAACCAAAAAATGTTGTCCCTCTGCTAAGGGAGAGATGGTGCACCCAGCTCATCAAGAAATCTTCCTTGGCTGAGATTGTTTGATTAGGTGTGTGAATGAAGCCAATGGAAGGATACCAGACATAGAATAGTTTATTAATGAGCCATAGGTATATTTATATGTTTCTTCTACAGTGTGGTGAGGATTTGTAGAGCTGGTATGAGGTATTGATGGCTTTGTTGAAATAAATGTCATGTTTTACATTCCTGCTGTCTTCCACAGCCAGGAATTTGTCTGCGCTTTTAAAAGAAACAGTTGAATATATTTCATTCTTTACAGAGATTGGGGCCATCACCAGTCTCTCTGTTATCGATTGGATGTTTTGTGTTGACCTAGGCTTAGCGTTGAATCTTGCATATCTGTGCACTTTGATACGTTCCATATTCTGCACATGATACATGTATTCAGTTGCATCTGAAATGCACATGTTGTACTATCAGTTACAACCAACTATTAAGTATTGTCTTGAAGATCGGTTCATAACCCCTCTCATGTACTTAAGTCCATTGGATTCTGAAAGATATTCTTGATAAGCCTGCATGTAATTGACTGACTTAATGTGAATTCCTTCCATTACAAAATGATACAAATCTTCATCACATGCCTGCAGTGCAACTGGGAACATTGATCGCTGTTGGTACTTCACGATTTTGGAAGCAGCCCACGTCTGGTGCTGAATCGACAAGCAGAACTCCTTCCCGATATTGCACCATGATGTTTGTTTCATGCGAATTATATGTTTGGATGTGTCGGCCCCTGCGCCCGATGCACTGTTAATTCTAGCAAGTACAGTAGAAGATGAACCTTAGTCGTGTACATGTATGTACAGCGTTGATATTACTTAATCAACATGCTGGGATGAAAGCACTCCGTAGTCATGAAGATGGTCGGATATGTCTGGTTGCTTGGAAACGTATCAAAATTTCTGTAGGAGTGGGATGGGATGTCGATGTGGGATATTCCTTTGTGGGACACTGTCACAGACGTTTCAACAGAATATAAATTTCATCCCGCCTCGAAACGGAAAAACAGCATTCATAAGACTGATACAAGGATGGGGCCCTGTACTTGTCCAGGGTTGGTGGCGTTCAAGCTGCTTGTGTTTATTCAGATGAATATGAAGCAAGAAAACTGCCAAAGAACATGATGAATGTTCATCTGACCATCCCCACGTAATCGCCAGTCTGTGAATGATGGCTTTGAAGTATCGATTGTATCCCAGACTGCGTAAAAACTTATTCTGGAAGTCCATTATGCTGGAAACTAAACAGCCATACCGGGAACTTTTTCTGCCCTCAAGATTGGCAGATTTTCTATTGGCCATCTGCCACTGAACAGAATAAGCTATTTCCTAGACAAATTGAATTCACTGCTTGGGTTTCACAAAATGTTAAACAGCATTACTTTTGATGGTACACCAGACACCAGCATCTGCAGAAAAAGGTGTTCAGTGTTCTTCTGTTGCCTCTTCCTTGAAATTTTCTCTCTTATGGTTTCTTAATTGACATGCTCAAGCCGCTGTCAGTTTCTGTGTCGGAAGTCATGCCACAGATCCTTGGCCTAGGTCATAAAAAGGATCATTGGTCAGTAGGTGGCCTCCAGATATTGTATTGATTCTCTATGTTCAATTATAATCCAGATAGCAAAATTAAGTACCAGTGGAATTAATGCACAATAATGTTATTATTGATTGATCTGTTGTCTTAATATCTTACGATTCTCTTTCTTGTATCCTTCAGGTGTGCAAAGAAGAAGTACACGAACCCCGTCCTTCATTTCATAAGATTTAGGCCCTTAATCTTCGAGATGGATCCTGAAGGTGTTCAGATGAATGGCGAGGAATTGAACGGTCAGACGAACGGTGACCATGAAACCCAGAATGGGACTCAGGAGGAGGTGAATGAAGTCGGAGAGGATGTGGACCAAGTTGAAATTTCGGCTCTGAAGGAGAAGGCACGGCAGTCAATCGGTGATGATGTTGAACTTGAAGAGGAGTGTGGTGATGGTAGCGGAGAGGCTATGGAAGGGGCACCTCAGGATGATGAGGAAGTGAAGAGGAAGTCAGTTGTTGAAGGAGATGACGAAGGTTTGGATACGGCAGTGTCAGAGGAAGGCAACGAGCCAGAATTGAGGGAAACTGAAGGAGTGAGTGAAAATACGGAATCCAATGAAACACCTGAAAATGGAGAAACAGAAGATATCACGGAACACAGAGACTCAGATGAACCGGTAGAGAATGAGGAAACACCAGGGAAGATGATGGCCGTGAGCTGTGACAGTATTGATGTCATGAGCACAACTGCTGAGGATGGAAGCGAAGGAGTTGGTGAAGAGGTCCAGAGTCCAGTGAGTAACGAAAGTGGGCATGTTGAGGTGGAGACGAGGAGTGGTGAAACAGTCGAGAATGCTATCAATGGTGAAGAGGTTAGGGAAGAGGAGGAGGCAGCGAATGAGGAAGAGGTGACAGATGAAGCAGCATCCCCTGACGCTGCCTCTCCCGAGGAAGAGAAGGATGTAACCCTGGAAGAGAGGCTGGAGGTGGAGGAAGACAACACCCAGACCGTGGTTGAGGACATCCAGTCTCCTGAGGTGGCATCCCCAGAGCCAGAGAAGTCGGAGATGGAAGATGAAGTGAATGATACTGAGGTTGCTCTTCAAGGCGATGATGTAGAAGAGGCAGTTGCTGAGGATGCTGATGATCATGTTGAGGGTGGTGCTGATGTGGAGAACATCACCCCAGCCGTTGACGCTGAACCTGAGATTGTATCAACTGAAGAAACTGAGGCCACACCAGAAGAGGAACCTGTAGATTCCAAAGAAATGACAGAAGAGGATGAACAAGAGCCTGTGGTTGACCTAGATGCTGCCGAACCTACTGGGACCACAGAAGAGGACCAAACTGACCATGCTGCTGGCAGCGGTCAAGAAGAAGAACCAGAAGTGACTCCTACAGAGGAAATTCCTGGAGTCGAAGAAACAGGAGAAGAGGCTACGGGTGTAGATCCAAGTGATGCGATTTTGGATGAGCTCTCTGCAAAGGAGGCCGATGCAGATGAGGAAAAGGAGAAAGAGTCACCTCGGGAGGCAACGGAGATTGGCGGTGAACCGGAAGTTGTTGCCGAACCAGAGGTAGACATAGAACCCGAAGTTTATCCGGATGTGGAGGTGGTTGATGTTGCTGAGGCATCTACTTTGGAGGAACCAGAGGAGGTTGTAGAAATTGAAACTGAGCCTTGTTGTGAGGACACCCCTGTTTTGATAGAACCTACTGTAGAGGGATCTCGGGAGGAAGTGGATATTCGAAGTCCAACTGAAGACATTGATACTGCAGAGGTCTCAGCTATTGAGCAAGTGCAGAACGTTGAGGAACAAAGTGAGAAAATTGACACCGAATGTGCTGAAAGTGACACTACTGCCCAACCAACAGATATTCCACAAGATATTGAAAGCCAAGAGCTGAAAGAATCTGCTGACAATGTTGTTGAATCCCAAAATGATGGTGTTGAAGGTGTTAATACAGCCGCAGAAGAAACCATTGAAGATGACGACACTATTCCAGAATCTGAGGATCCTGCCTTACAGTACAGTCCAACGAGAAGGCCTTCCGCTCAAGAAAGATTTGGTTTGCCAACTTCACTGAGTTCATCTGACTCCTTACACGCTGTCCTGCACGAAGAAGAAGGAGTGGGTTATGCTTCATCTGATGGTGGGTCGTCGGGCGGCTCACCAGGCAGCAGACGGAAAGCACGGAAGACAAGTGACATTGAAGGATCGGACATGGAGCAAGTGAATTACACTGTTCGTAAAATGAGTGTTGGGAATTCAAAAGTGTGGTACAAGGATTTGTTTAATATGACCCGGGCAGAAGTCGACAAAAATGCTGGTAAGTACATATAATGATATTTCATATAAAATGGGCCTACACGTTGGTCGGGGTTGGGGGGGAGGGGGTAGTGTTCAACAAAGTCTAATGTATGTCATGTGGGGACTTTTGCTATAACTTGAGAAAGTCATCCTCCTCTGTGGCCAGTACAAAGTCTGTATGCTTCTGGTATCTCATCTAACCCATGCCTGTTCTTATTCTTTGCAGGTTGTGTGTGTGTGAGTGTGGTGGTTGAGTGAGGGAGGTGGTGTGAAACTGAATATCCGTTATCTTCTGTGTAGAATATCTTGTCTACCGTTACTGATAACATCGTCTTTTGATTTGTTACATGTTATCGTGTGTATACAGTTACATGTATGAGTACCTTTCCTGGCCCTTCTGAGAAATGGGTGTTGAATGTATAATTGAAGAGTCTTTGCAGAAGCAATGGTGTTTATTCACCTAAAAAATTGCTATTTCCACAGCATTTGATTATTTTAGATGTGCCTCCTCCTTGCCATCTGTTGAAAAGATCTAAGAATTCACTTATGTATATTGTAACCTTGACTTCAGTAACCTTGAATATGATCTTGACCTCAGTGGCCTTGCATGACGTTGACCTCAGTGGCCTTGAATGTGATCTTGACCTCAGTGGCCTTACATGACCCTGACATCAGTGACCTTACAAGACCTTGACCTCAGTGGCATTGAGTGCGACCTTTACTTCAGTGGCATTGAGTTTGACCTTTACCTCAGTGGCATTGAGTGTGATGTTTACTTCAGTGGCATTGAGTGTGACCTTTACCTCAGTGGCATTGAGTGTGTGACATTTACCTCAGTGGCATTGAGTGTGACCTTTACTTCAGTGGCATTGAGTGTGTGCATTGAGTGTGTGACGTTTACCTCAGTGGCATTGAGTGTGTGATGTTTACCTCAGTGGCATTGAGTGTGACTTTTACCTCAGTGGCCTTGAGTGTGACCTTTACTTCAGTGGCATTGAGTGTGACCTTTACCTCAGTGGCATTGAGTGTGTGACGTTTTACCTCAGTGGCATTGAGTATGACCTTGACCTCAGTAGCATTGAGTGTGACCTCGATCGTTTTCAGGTGAGGACAACAGGGAAGAGGAGAAGCAGAGTCTGCCAAGTCTGAGGGACATCAAATCCAGATTTGAAAACCGTGATGAGGCACCACAGAAGGAAGTGAGACAGCCTGGCAAAATTAAAGTAGAATGGGGTTCAAGGTAGGGAGATGATGGAGGTTCTGTCAGCTGCCACTAGGGGCCACCACTAGTCATTCAGGTCGCTTTTGATATCCTCAAATGCAGATCTGGAATCCAGTCCTTTGAGACGTCGCATCTCTAGTTTTGCCCCCTGGTGGTCATGACTTTTATTTCCATCGTGTCTGTTGTATTCTGTGTGTTCTTATTCTGTCAAGTATCAAAATAATTCTGCTTTCTTTATTTCAGGATCTCTTTGTACTTCATTCACTTTAATCCTATAGTACTTTTATTTCAGTATTCTCACCTATATTTCACCTGCTGAATACTTTTAAGAAGTTCCATATGAACACAATTTCAGGTGTAGAAAGAGTTATTTTCACACTTGTCAAGCTAAACAAAAGTGGCATTGTCTTATTTCTGGCAGTCATAATATTATCTTTGAAGTCACCAGATGCACATGGGTTACTTCTGGTGGGGAATTTCAGTGAATAACTCCAGAATTGTTGTTGGTTAATGTTGGTTTGATGAGCGGGTTTCCAGGTGGGCTTGTTGAAGAATGCTAATGGTTCTATACCTGCCATGATCAAGATCTCTTTGGTGTGGTGTCTATCGAAATCACTTCCTTTAGATTACCTATACATGAGAACTTATCGTATGTATCATGCAGTGAAACACGAAACAATTTTTAAACATTTGCACCTGAGGAACTTAAACACTAAACAACCAATCACATAGCTCCGATATCTGAAACAAATCACATGACTAATGCCCGGATGCTGTAAATTCAGTCTGCTCCCTGCAATCCAGGCTCATACCCCTCCTATCTGCCTCTTTCACGGAATTAATCCTTTTTTCGGGAGTCGGTAGACTTCAAATTCTCTTCTGTGGTCCAGAGGTAAAAACCTTACTCTCTCTGCTTGTTCCTTGTTTAATAACCCCCTCATCATCATCTCATCATCCACCCCACCCCACCCTCCAGAGAAAACCACATACCTGCATCGCATTGTTCAATACCAATCAGCAGTATAGGCCTGCGTTGGCGTAACTGATCCCAACTCAAGTTGGACAAACCTCCCTGAACATTCTCTACACATTGGTGTACATCTTTACACATGTTACTCTGACACGCCGAAAATGAAACCAACGCCGGTTAGGGAACCTGATCCCTGAAAAAGATTTCACCTGTATATATGTTCAAAATGGGGGCAATGTAGTCGGGTATTGTCGGCGGTATCCGGTCTCGACCAGTCAGGTACCTGAGGATGGCTTGCTCAGTTCTGTCTTAGGTGTGGTATTCTCTGTACTCTATACTTCACCTCCCTTCATATTCATCCTGTGGCTTTTTCCTTACTAATAGTGGATTACTGTGCATATTTCGTGCCTCTAAGGCCCATTTTGTGCATTCTGTATGCTATTAGGATACCATACGATCATCCTTGCATAAATTTGGACTATTTGTTTCAAAATATCCTCATCTCTGAATAAGTTTTAGGCCTGATAGGCCTAGTCATAATTTGCAGCCATCTTTACTCACCTAGTTTCTCATCATTTCATGCCAACTCGTTCATTTGTTTTTATTTTTATTTCTATTTGAATTACAATTCATCTCCACTCATCCTGCCATTGCTTTGTCTGCATAGGACAATACTTGTTGCATAATCATCTAGTTTTCCATTGCAAAACTATTTTCATCATGGGTTGTCAGTGTGGCGTAGTGTGAACACAAGTCCCTGTCACTGTGAGGTTGTGGGTTCCATTCCCAGCGAGACCTAATTCTTCATGAGTGGGAATCTTTCACAGTGGCCGTTTGTTTCTTGCAGCTGATTTCATCCTCCAGAGTGTGTTAAAATCACCCAATACTGTGTCTATATCAGTATTTCTGCAGAAAAAGCCATAATTCTTCAAACTTGCATGACTTCTAATCTGCAATGGGCAAAAATGTTGGTGATTATGCAGTAAATATGTTCAGAAAATGAGAGTCATTCTGCACCTCTACCTATAGGCTTATATAGTTTGAGGAGATCTTCTCAAAATGAGTATCCAACAGTTAAACAGAATATGGAGAGTTATGGAAATAAAAGAACTTAGCGGGTAAGAATGGCACATCATGAGAAACTGACCCATCTTAACTAATTTCAGTTTTTTGCCATTCTCTCATCCAACATCCTGTTATCTAACAAACTAATCTAATTCATTTGCCATGTAGATTTCACAATGATTTTCACGATGTCAATTTCTTCTGTTTCAGTGAAATGAGGCAGAAAGAAGTTTCGCCTTCCCCACCAAGGGATCCAGATATTTTCCGAGAAACAAAAGGCCAAACACAAGAGGAGGTATTGGTAAGGCCATGAAAGGATGTTCAATGTTTCTCAAGCCTTCCATTTCAATTTTTCAAATAGACCATGAAGTCAAAATGATATGGGAATTGAGCTTTTACAAGAACATAGTATCTTGACACAAGTGGGAAACGAATTACATTATCTAATGAGATATCAAAATATTTGAAGAAGTTGCATTTAATGAGATCGAGCTGGGGTATGTAATCGCATCTGCTACAATGGAGCAAATATGATGTCGTGTTTAATGAGATGAGTCTAAAGTGTGTCTAGAGAAAAATCAAATTAATCGACAATAGTTTGGAGTCTAAATTGATAGTAGGCAAAGAAGTAGGAATCATGACAACATGGACAAATTACTGAAATTTTGACAAACTTAAATTTTCTTTATATATTAGGAGTGTAATGATAACGATTGCATGCATGAATTGTCTGCCCTGTCTAAGTCATGTGACATTGTGCATACCATATATGAAATGTGCGGACTGTGTGTCAGTTTGTCATGTACATATATTGGTCCAGTGCATTATTTTATTTTTGTCCAAATGCTGTGCATTTCGTCCCGATATTACGCTCACCATTGTCATCATGAATTGAAGAAGTCATCTGTTTTACATTCGTGCATCTAATTTGAATATCCGTGCATCTAATTTGAATATCCATACGTTCGCAACTAACCAATCATTGCTTCCCTTCAAATTTGCATCTTTTGCATTGAGTTTCGACCAAAATGTATTTTAACTGCAACAATCCTTCCTAGGGTCATGATATTTTAACAAAGGGTACCCCTTGGTTTTCCTATGGTGATCAAACCTTCTGTTGCTAATGAGAGATCTTGGTGTAACCAGAGGTGTTGGATTTACTGGATGTAGGAAGAGGATTATAGATATGTTCTAGGGTAGTCTAACTCTATGTGTAGGTACTCCTTTGTCATCTGGAAGCATAGAGTATCCACAATGCACAACCTGAGGGGTAGCAACAAGGTGCTTTTGTCTCGACTGCACCTCTCTATTAAACTGGTTTATATCTTGATATTAAATGGTTTCTATCTCAAAATGTGCCTCCTGACTCCTGGGAAAACTGAGTATAGCATCTTCAGCTATTTACCTCCTCAGCTAATGGTCCTGTGTATTGTTTTTCTCCCACTGAGAGAAATGGGAAGATAATAATGTCGGTCAGATTCCTGCTATAGACGGCAGAAGCACTTCTCTTCTGTAGAGGTACAAGTTCCTGTGAATATGATACTGTAGAAAGTGAAAGAACAATCTGGAAGTAGGCCTAATTGTCATAAAAACAAAGGCTGGGAGTTCACAACTCACCAACATGTACATGTACATGTACATGTACACGTACACGTATATTGTGTTTTTAGCTCAAGAATGCTTTGTTTGTTCTTGAATGCTGAGCTGTAGGCCTAGGTATGCTTTACTGTACATACGTCTGATGTACAGATTGAGCTATCAGATACCAACTCTGTGATAGAAAATGGAGGGAGGCGTTGTTTGCTTCTGTTGATCAATAACCTGAAGACACCAAGTATTTGTGTGGAAGCACTCACCTTGAGGTACAGGGGCAGCTGCACAAAGTTTGCGGCGGAAAACGCCAGACTTCTTCTTTTGATGAAGATAGCCAGGAATTCATCTTAGTTGTGAGTCAAAGACATAGCTCTGTTGTACTATCTTTTGAGAATGCAGCAATAGGCCCAGACCAGGAATACATGTTTATGTATTCCTGCCCAGACTTAGTTAAAATAGCAAAGATTGATTTCAGAGGGAAAAAGATGAAATGAGAAAGATTTAGGAAACATGACACAAACTTATGAAGTAATCAAACTCTTGGAATCTCATGTTGGCACTTAAACAATCGCATTCGCTTATCGTAAAACATTCTCTGCCGAGTTGCCTGACATGAGAAATGGTTATGTAGTGACTTTTTCCATACCCACCTGCCTACCGGTAGAGTTAATGGCCTGGTACGCCCACAGTGCACATACCTGTGAACGTCTCTGGCCTAACTGGGGTTAAAACGCCCACCCTACAGGTACACCAGCAGACAGATATAGAGATTATTTCATATGTTGATGTAGGCCTACTTTGTGGCACGTACATTACACCTGCAAAGGAAGGCATCCAAATTTATTGCAACACTAGCTTATGTTAATGCATTACCCGCCCATCTTATCATTTTACATGCAACATTCAAATTGAACATCATCTTCTAATGATAAAATTTTACCATTTTGTTTGCATGATTTAAGACACAGCTTGTGGAATTCCTGAGAAACTTGGGACTGAAAGTTCAGGCCTTTGTTCGTTGTAACCTAACCTTACTCTTAGAGACTCATTTCACAGTCAGTATTGATGAGATGTGCAGTTTCCGTCAGCCAGTTTAGCTGTGGTAGTTCACTTGATTCATCTTTTTGACTCCCCCCGCCCACCATCTTGGTTCCCAAAGAGATTTCTTGTCCAGGCAAATTCTTAGGCAGTGACAGATCACGTCTTGGTTTGCCTACCTGATGAATGAGTCACATGTGTGAATTGCCGGTGGGGGGGGGTCGAAATGATGATCTTGGTGATTGAGTCTCTGAGAGTAGATTTCCATTCCAGCTTTCTTAACATCTCATTACGTTGCACAAACTACAAAATTTGTACTCCTAATAAACTGTTCATGATTTCCAGCATTCCTCCCTTTGAAACTTTGATGACAGCCCATGCTAAATCCCCAAACTGACATACATGTATTTATCTCTTTCATGTGTGTTTATTCACATCAGTCAGCATTTAACCAAAATGTGTGATTGTGCGAGTGTCATATTAAAAGTGAAATGACTCAAAGTTAGGCCCCTGTGTTAGTATTTGGCAATCTAGAGCCTATCTTAAGGGTTAACCATGTGGTTCCAACTCTGAGTAGCTCTACCGAAGCTATACGCTAATCACAATGTCAGAAATTCTGAAACTGTAGCGGGTTATTTATCATGTTATAAAAAGTTCAAACAGATAGCAGGATGCTTTGTGGAGTCTGTGAACACAAAAAAATGTTCGCTAGATAAGTCAGAAGATATTACCGGTACACGAGTGCTGGCAACGTTTCATATTGCAGACATATAATAAAACAGCAGACGTTCATATTGACATCTGCTCTATAGTCTTGTACAAACAAACCTCCCTCATTGCAATAATATCCATTGCTACAGTTTGTTCCTAAATCATTGCATGTTGGGCTTTTCATAATTGTGGAATGAAGTGTCTGTGATTGATGATTTGAATTGCTTCAGATATGGCCACATCTTTCATTTCACTTCACTTTTCTAGAGCGGGTACCATTTCAGATGATGGTGCTTCTACATTTAGATTCCCTGTCTTGTAAATCTTAGCTTTCACGTCATAAATTTCTTGTTTTAAAGGTAAGCTATGGCGGCGTCACATCTATTAAGTCTCGGTACCTGGACTCAACCACGCCCACTGGAGTACCAAAGGGTCCACCTGCCCCCAAGGTCATACCACGGTCTGAGGAACCGGTACAGAAGGCACCTTCTGTATCCCCACCTCGCGACCCCGGCGTCATACGAAGCGACGAGCCTCGAGACGAGACTGAGGAGAAGCCCCCCAAGGACATTACCAGGGGTCTACTTGCCAGATTCCAGGAACTGGAGAGCCAGTCCGGCAATCAGGCAAGTCCTCCAGCACCCTACAACAAAAGGAATGTGCATGCAAAGGTTTGTGTTCTCGCTTTATTAACTTTACTGACAACATTGTATTTATATGTACATGTAGGTGATTGTAGGAGACAATATTTGTAGGTCTGTAGATCTGTAGACCTGGTTGTAGGTCTTAGGTCTGTAGACTTAAGTTTCACGGAAAAATACAGTAGATTATAAAAACAGAGATACATGTAGCTCTATGGAAGGGATATTTTAAGTTTTGATGATGCGAGCTGCAATGTCACAATCTGATTGGTTTATTTCTGTTTAGTCCACAACAGCGCCCTCTGGCAAATGGGATAGGATCGACAGGTCCGCATCTGTGGAAAAAAGTAGTACCGGTGATAATTCAAGTAAACGTGAAGAGACCGTAACGGCGACAGTATCAACGACGTTGTCAGCGGCAGCGACAGTGGGTCCTGTCGGTGATAACAATGGGGATGAGGTTCAGGTGTTTCCATCTTCCCCAATTCATGTTCTGGCATCGCGTTATGGTCAATCTGTCCGTTCATCGCCGAAGTCTGCTGCTCAGTCGTCACAAAAAAAGACCAGTGGGAAGGTATGGACGCCTCCGCCAAAAGTGGAGAAGGCAGAGCAGCCTAAACCCATACCTAAACATCTTAAGCGAAGTGTGAGTTCCTCTGAGATTATAACCACACAATAACAAGTAGATGTAATGTTAATCACTTTGTGTTAATTACATGTTCTGTTAATGGCACTTACGAACTTTATGACCTGCACATTTCTCAGTCTGTTACACCATTGAATGCAAGTGGATGACTGGTGCATTGAAACAACACCAAATTTTGCAGTATTTTCAAGCGATTTTAAAGTTGAAGTCAGTCAGACAGAATTCATTTCAATGAGGGACTTGACTGTCAATAGGTGGCAGGACTGCACTAGCAGTCCTGAACGAATCCCTTTCAGAAAGAAATTGACATGGGACTATGATCTGGATAGTTGTCAATAAACTTCTACAGCACAAAGTAATGCTTAATAAATTCAATGCAAGAATAATCATAATCAAGGCTTTTAATCTTCTCTGCCAGAGATAGCTATTTTCAGCTTCCTAGATTGATTATATTCCATTCGTACATGGATGCTGATTGGTTGTCCAATCTGTATCAAGTTTGCTCATTGGCTGGTAATTTAACGTTTGTTGCACTCTCAAAATGCATGGCTGATGAACCTAAAATGAGTTCAATTAACCTGTGTATTTCAGTGTTCCACTGCGGCGTCTAACATTGTACAGCTTCATGGAGCTTAAAAGCGCCCATTCCAATCCGCTGCATCAGTTTTGCAATAAATCACACGCACAGTTTTTACATCACACTGGAACTCTTGCATATCTGACGCTAGTTGTTTTGTGGTGAGGAATGAGTAGAACAGACCAGAAAAATGCACAAGAAATTGCAAAGCTGATGTAGTGGAAGTTCAGTTCAAAAACCAAGTCCAGGTGTTACTCACAGAATTGAATCAACCATTTTCTGTGGGGTAGACTTCATCACTGTATTATATGCGTCTGAATCTTGGTTACATTTTGTATAAAGATCTCACATGTATATACATTTTGTATGGCGCATAAACTATGTGGTGAATTCATACAAAATGTATTGCCATTGAAGCATGTTCAGTGTGAGCTTTCCTCCATATGGTACATTATATTTTTGTGCGTGTTGAATTGTCATGCTGTTAGTCCCTGAGGTGATATCCATGTTGCCAGTGCATGGGTTGCTAATGTTCAGCTCCACCTAGAATGTTAATCGTGCCCTGATTTCGTCCATGACATCATAAAAGTTTCCCAAATTGCCAAACCTTTTACTTGAAGTAGGTCAGACTGCCAATGACCTTGACCTTTCAGTGTTTCTGTTCCCATCACTTCTGTCCTGAACTTGCACACTTAGCTAACATTTGTCCGTCCAAAGGTTTGCACAGATAATCTCAATTCCACCCATTTCTAGTCACCTGCATCTCCATTTTCTGACTAGAACACCATTTTACAGTAGCCCCTCAAGTAATTGGTCCAAAGCGACTATGTTAGTTATTATCAGTAAGATATAATTATATAAACCAGTCACAGAACCTGTGGATCTTCTTTACTTACTCAGGACTGCCATGGACTGCTGGAGCATTTAAGTAGTTACATATTTCCTCAGTAGGTGGAAAGAGCTCTCATCCAGCTGTTTGATTTACATGTATTTTGTCAGATTTGCTTTAATTTACCTCATTTTCCTTTTACAGCCTATTAAGACCTGTCCTGCCCCCAGAGTTGACCTTATCGAGGCCGATTACCACGTACCCGAGCATCCAGCCGAGGCTGGAGAGTTTGAGAACCAGCCCCAGCTACGCGAGGACGTTGTACGGGAGGACGATGATTTCGAGACCGCTCATTTACCCGAGAGTGGTAACCTGAAAAAGCGCCTCCAACTTTTCAAACAAATGGAAGCGACTAATGTGACTACGGCAGCTCCCTCATTTGGTAGCCAGTACTCGAATAAACGAATGTCGCCATCCCGTATGAATGGCAATCCAGGTAATATTTCTGGTGAGGTATTCCGAGAGGGCGAGGGCAATCCCGAAGAAGAGCTGCCCCAGGCGGGCGCTGCTAAAAGCATGCGCGAGAAGTTTCAATCATTGCAACAATCGGAGGAGGCACCGGCCAGTGGCGGTGAGCGAAAAGCTGTAAGTACTCAAATTCATTCGAATTTTAGAATTTGAATTTATTTCGTTCTCATCGGTGGACAATCTTAGGACGGCACTATCTTCATGGAATTTTTCTCGTACCTCTCTGGCACCATATTTATTATATGATTTAGTTAGTGTGTTCTGATTTTGAGAATTCATCTTGCATGAAATTTTCACAATCCAATACCCATTTTGCTCGTCACACAAAATAACAACAATCAACTTGACCTGTGCCATACTTGTCCTTCGAGTGATCTGTCCCGACAAAATAACTCAATGCAAGGTGTGTCTTACTAACAAAGCGTGTCAAATTTGATCGTCTTATGTAGATGATAGTCCCCCGACATGTCTTTCTGTTCATCCTGCTTTGGTTTATGAGAATCTGAAAGGAATCTTTATAAAATGCCACTGGGGTNTCTTTGGTGGAAGACCTCCCATTTTTCGACTCAACTTGCCTCTGTTCCTTGTTGTCTGTTCAGTTTTGCCTTTTCAGCCAAGTCCCCTCAAAACAAGATCTCTGCATTGCCCCATTTATCTGCCTATAACTTCATCTTTATCCTCGGGTTCATCTTCAACTACAGCAATATTTTGCCTCAATCTTGTATCAATGAGGGACTTCATTGTCTACAGGTGGCAGCACTTCACCAGCGGTCCTGAACTTCTCCCCTCTGATAAGATGTTGGCTGATATTTATAAAAGATAGCAAATGCTTTTCTTTCAGGTTTTGTAGTACGTTTACATTGCACCTTGGCGTGCAGATTTTGAGTAAAAGCATTTTGTAACTTTTATGAATACCAGCCATTGACTTGGCCAGTTACCTAAATGGTTTACAGCACTAGCAGTGACTCCTCATGGCCAATAGTTCCCCATTCATTTGATGTCAACCTCATCATAAGGCTCCAGTTCCATAGAGTTCACGTTTACACTTTTCACGCGCCACGCTTCACGTTTTCCTTTCGTTCCTCGATTCAGCGCACAACGAGACACACATTACCTGTCCTGTGGCATGCTTTCTCCGAGGAACGAAAGGAAAACGTGAAGTGTAACGCGAGAAAAGTGTAAACGTGAACTGTATGGAACTGGAGCCTTACACTTGCTAACGGTGTGAACCGTTTCACCATGAAATGGGAACCGTTGTGTCACACGAAAAGATGTGAACCACCAAAAATTGGGAACCATTGTGTCACACTATAGATGTGAACCGTCATAGCACAAGTGTGTCACTCAAGTATTGTATCACCATTATAACTGTGTGAAACATTCCATAGCAACATCATTACTTACATTTCCACCTTGTCCATATCTGTCAAGTAATACCTACCTATCAAACCAACATCAGTCTAGACATTCCAAACTAACCATGTTCGACAGGAAATGTATGATGAAAATTGTCCTTTTCATATGCCAAAAAAACAACAGTCTTGCTATATGTTGAAATATACATGGTTCTATTCATCATATCACTACTAACTCAACTTCCTCAGTTGTGAATGAATCATTGTTATTATTTAATTAATATGTTCTGCCATTAATTGATAATGATATAATTATGGTGTATCTTGCTCAATTCTATTGACACAATCGTGGCCAGAACTAAAACTGTGTTCTCATTAAATTTCGTGCTTTTCAATGCTTCAGAATTCAGTTCGTTCCATTGTCAGTTCATTCACCTGCAAGAACTAAACCTGGCTTGCATGTAACCTGAAGTTGTTCATCATGTGAATCCAAACTGCCCATGCTACATGCAGATGGGTTCGAGACATGCAAGGGGCAGTGCAGAAATTCCCAGCCCGAGCACCATTTCTTGGTATAAGTGACAAAGTTTCAAGCAAGTCAAATTTAACTTAGTTCTCATTTTCAGTTGTCCCCTAGTTGGATATGGCTATAAGCCAAGCAAGCTGTTTCACATTCTTAAATCCCAGCATTTCATTTTAGAACGGTGCAGTTGAACAACTTGAATAAATAGATCAGCGGGCAAAAGAAGTGGTTGAAATTAGGCCCGCAATTTGGTTGTGTAAGTTGCGAAGTTTGGTACAGCATGTTGTGTAGCACACTACAGGACTCATTGACCTGACTGATGTGGATGATTTGTGGATCTTCTGTTATCATTTCTGAAGCCTTTCTGTTTTATTTTTGGACTTACATCACGGATCATGATACAAACTTGAATGATGATGTGGATAGTTCCACTGTCTGAAGAATTGGCTCAACAAGAACATCTATGATTTTATCAGAACGGAGATGAGTCACTGAAAATGTATATTCTTGATAGAATTCACCACATGGGAAGCGATGTCTAGTGTGTCCTTTCTATCCTTGCTGACAGCTTGAATATTCTGATCAAAGGTTCGATTGTCGTTGCTGATATTCCACCCCATTTGTATGGGAACTGACATGGGCAGAACTGGCACATTTCGATGCAAAAGCAGTGATGCTTCCGTTGTTGTTGGCTCACGAATGTACCATTTCGCCATGCTGTTATTATACCAAAGAGGCATCATGAAATGCAATAAGTGGAATTCAGCCATTGCAATGTAAATAGTCCCGGTGGGTGCGTATAAGGCTGCCTCAGCGTTAAGTTATTTCTACATTGGGACAATATTCACCATGTTGCAAATACACGATGAAATTGATGCTAAAAATGAAACAGACTGGCGATATTAATCAAATAATCCTGATTAAGTTGTTCATTTAACCCATCCACCATGTTGCTCGTGTTTACTAACTGCCATGTTTTTGTTCGTAATGCGGATGGGTTTTATTCGAAAGGAGCATTGGAAAATTTACAGATGAATGACCGTATATGTCAGAATTTAGAGCTGCAGTATTAGCAATATGATTGACTTCCTCTCCATCCGAGATCCTTTGTGATCGGAAAGTCTTTCTAACATGCAGTATATGCATCAATCATGCCTTAAACTTGCACCATTGTTGAGGTACTCATGATGCATATTCCTGACAGTCCACTTTGGTGAAGTCATTGCTCAAACATCAAGAATTAACGTCAAGAATTCGCCTGGGATGTTCTTGGTCGTGTCGATGTTCTGGCCTTTCTGCTGTGAACATTTCTGCTCTGTTGTACAAAGGTATGGAACCATTTTGGTTCTGAATCTGAGCATGCTAAGCTTTTAGTCTGCTCTGTAACAGCTTATTGTAAAGGATTGTGTGCAGTGTCAAATTAACAGGTGGGGTTACATCATAGGCAGGACGGAAGATACCTTGGTCTAGATCAAGTCAGTAGATGGGATCTTTGATGTTGGGATACCCGGACATATTTTCAGCGTTTGGTTCTAATATTTATCTAAAACTGATACTTGCTAACCATCTTATTGTTCTTTTTGTTTCCAAAATCATTTACACAGAAGATCGTCGTCTACAACTAACAAATAACCACATGACACTTGACAGTATGTACACTTTTAAAGGTTCTGAATGCAGTAGGCATTGCACCACACATGCATTTACACAATGACACACCAGTGAAACAGTTCAGCTGAATATCTTTTCAAGGACAAAGCTGATGATAAAATTTGACTAACATGCTTCAACAACGTTAGTACTTATTCCCATAACATGCTTCCGAGTCTCTGCAAAGCTAGCATGGTCAGGTGAAGAAGGGTCATAAAGGATGTGGGCCTCTCTCTGGTCAGACCTCCCTCCCCCCTACTCAAGATCTGGACATCCCCTAGGTTGGGATTCATGGTATTCTGCCATGAGAAGAAATTGCTGACATACGAAGCATGTCCTTGGGAAAAGTACAAATTACATCATGCACCACAGCACATCCACTAGGAAACAAATTTTACAATTTTATGATGAAATAGGCAGTGCATGGTCGGGCTATAAACCTTAAAATTTTCAGAAATTCAAGTGAGCACTCTCTTTATACTTCATGGCTCCCTTCTTCTCGATGTGACTGAAGTTGATGAAACTGTAGGGTCTGAAAATCTTGAGGTTTATAGCAGTTTGAAGAAAGTTTTATGACACATTTGTATAGACAGCAACTGTTTTGTCTCTTGTACCATATCAAGTAGATGGTGAAGATTCTTTCCATAGGAATTCTGCTAGAAATCTGCATGTGCAGTTTTGTATGAAATCAAGAATATGCTGGTCATCTGCCAAGAATTGTCAGCAAAGGTAACAAACTGGGACTTCCAACAAGTCCCAGTTCTTTCATTGTTCCAATGTATTACCAAAGCAGTGATCGTTCCATCCTGACTTATCAGGTCTTTTCCTGTCTTTCCTACGTCTTTCCATAGACGTAGGAAAGACAAGAAAAGACATGATAAGTCTGGATGTGATCGTTCATTCCTGCAAAATTACCTGCCATTGAAAAAGATGAAATTATTTCCAAGTCCAGACTGGCATTTTTGGCAGGGAGACCTCTTTTGACTGTAACCAGCTGAATGGGGATTTGCTATTTGTCATGATACTTTATTCATGCATTATCATTTTTACTAAGGTCTGCAGTCAGATTTTTGTGTATTTTTCCAAGACATGAAATGCGATGTAGATTTTGAGTGCCTTCAATGTCGTCATCATTGTGCTTTATGCCATTTAATCACTGCTTTAACAAAAGAGGGCGTTGCAAACTCATGCATTTCATGTTTGAATCATTAACGTATTCACCTTTTGACAATCATAAATTACAAGCTTGAGCTAAGAGTGACTTACCGGTACTATTGGTTGTACACTTTTCACAGCCAACTGGAAATTGCATTAAGTCTTGCCCTGATATGAGGTGTCACAACCATTGACTTCCCCTGCATTGAGACAAAGTACTAACCGACTGCCTTGATGCAATGCCTTATTAACTCTTTTCTTTACTTAACCTGGGTTAAGTTGCATGTTGTTATGCTTCTTTCAGACCGGTAAAAGTCAACAACTATTGAATTCATCAAAATCCCAAACTAAGGTAATAATAGCATGTTGTGATATCATGGGTCAGTGCAAACAATTTCTACCTAGTAAACTTTACTGGACCTAATGGGATTCATCATCATCCTTGGCCCTTCATGTCCCTCGCATGGTGCCTTGTAGCATACCGGTACCTTCCTTTGTAAAGACCCCTATCCAAGTGAGGAACATGAGCAGCTACATGTAGTTCCATACTGCCTGTTCCATACTTACCAGGGCCAATAATGCTTTGGTTTTGGCTTCAAACATTATCGCAAGCCTGGTAGAAAATGTTTGCATTGACGTTCATCCATATTGTCAAGTTAGATGTGCAGTAACTCGATGTCTCATGTCACTGCCTCACCATCATGAGGTGGTCAATGCTAGCTCTCACTCCCAACATCACACTGGACAAAAGCCCCGAGAAAATACGGTTTGTGTGCATGGATGTAGGGAGTGCTGGCTAGTACAAGTGGTTATTCACGTGCACCTCTCTAACACAATGTGATGTCACTGACCTCATCTCTCTCTATCAAATCCTTACCTACCCTTCTTTCTTTGACCTACTGGAACTTGAAGTTTTACACCGAACCTTTCCTTTCAGGTAGTCGGCTTTTTCATGTATTCAGTGTAGTGCTATTTCTTTTCTCTGTCCTGTCCGTCTGTCCAGGTCATGTTTTCTAAACTGATTTGTCCAACTGTCTGTCCACTTCTACACTTTTTCTTACACAAATATAAAACATTCTCAGTTTATCTATCCATCTTTACTTTTCTTTCTTTGCTTTATTTTTCTAGAGGACGTCTAATAGTGATAGTCATGTAACATGACCAGGTTACCGGTACTAAATTTATTTAACTTTCCCCTGAGTGATAGAAATTGTGTGAAAAATCCATCTTCAACTCTAAAAAACGTCAGCGGGAAATCTGTCCAGCTTGATTGTGGCACAACCTTACTGTGTAAAAATGTTTCCCCAATTCCACAGGAAGGTCCCCTGGCTGTTTAGAGTTGACTGGAAAGTATAAATGTTGATGCATGGCAATGAGTTGGAGGTGCCTCCCTGATTGCTGGTCTCTATCTCTCCTGGGTTCAGAGATTTATTTCATTGTATTCTTAAGTTCTGTTTCTGTATTTTTCAGGCTCATAGTTTCACCCCTCCGAGAGGGTCTCCGGATAAACAGCTAACGGAGGTATCCAGTCCTGACCCGCAACATCTTCAAAATGTCGTCCGCTCTGATCAACCGCTACAAGAGGAACCTTACCCTAGAATATTAAAAGGTTGTCTCGGTCACTTCCGGCAAATGGAGGAGCAAGCAAAAGTCGAGAAATCACGGGAGTATTCACCTGGGGCTAAAACGGCACCTATGATCAATAGCTTTGTCACTGAGTTTCATCCTGGGCAAAACCCACCTCCGGCGAAACCACCACGGACTGTAACTGGTGGACCTGACAGAACGGTTTACAACCCCACTGCACCCGAGGGAGGGGAGTTCGAAAACGAGCCAATAGTACGCGACAACGTGGTGAGGGAGTCGGATGATTATGAATCTAACGAATTGCCGCAGGTTGGACA
This sequence comes from Notospermus geniculatus, assembly GCA_002633025.1. Lineage (NCBI taxonomy): Eukaryota > Metazoa > Nemertea > Pilidiophora > Heteronemertea > Lineidae > Notospermus > Notospermus geniculatus. The sequence goes on from NMRB01000036.1 coordinate 181,683, forward strand.
GGCGAGCAAACTTCGTGAACAATACCTTGCTAAAGTACATTAAACGGAATAGTCCATAATAGTATCAAATCAACAAACTCTTCTGGTGCTGTGTTCGTTCATCCCTAATTTCTTGTATGGACTCTCCTTTTACTGCTCTGTGCTATTTCGTTGGGACGTTCCACTCTTGATTTTAGGGATGAAGGGTTGACTGTTCTGTTCTTGTACTAAGCATGGACTCTGCTTTCTGTTGGAGAATGTTCTCTCCCCGCCAGCTTTCGCTAAGTTATTACTCAAAAGTTGCTGCGTTCGTTGTTTCTCGATCACCATAGACTGTCAAAAAAAACGTATTTATAACTCATAGGGTTAACAATTTCGAACTGTTGGTGCATGTAGATTTTACATATATAGTTTCTCGACACACTTGTAACAGACATGCTACTAACAGGAAAGAGGGAGAGAGATATTCAAGATTTTCACAAGATGTAGCGTATAGATATAGTTTAAGCTACGGTAGAACCTTTTATCTTCACGTGCACATTCTTGCCCCAGTATTTGCTGGAGCGATTGAGCTGGTGAACATCTTGGGTCGTAATTATAATGGCAAGGAAGAATTTTATGTGGCCAAGATCAGATTCTGATGAAGGCTGCGAATAAGATTTAGATCTGGATGCATTGTTCCTGTCCCGTCTGATGTAGTGTCCACTGTAGTGTGATCCTTTGAGGATGGTAGATATTGTGTTCAGGCGAGTTGAGGACGAAACGACATTCGTAACGGGATGACGTATTCATGTTGCTTTTGTGATGTTTCTTTCTGCATGCTTTCACACGGGCGTGCCACTTCAGAATTCTCCCCTGCACATGGCTGTGAGTGGTCAAATTGGAATGGAAGTCTGTGCCTTTGTAAGACAGTGCTCACTTAGATTTTGCCTTACGGTTGTGCCCTTGATGTTGTTGCTTACATTGAGCTACCACTGTACCTAGTATTGCTTGATAGCATCTAAAGATACCGATGTAGGCTGGCTTTCACTGGATGTCATAACGGCTGGATTATTGTGATGAAATTGAGTTTGTAAAGGGGAAGAACTTATGGTGTGGCATTCCTCAATTGGAGAATTCAATGAAACTGAGCAATGTTTAAACAGACTCTGTTGATTTCAACAGTCTTTGATATTGTACTTATATTAATGTAACTCTTGTACGATCATCATTGCATATGAACATACATTGTACGGTGCTATACAGATCTGTAACTGCACTTTCCATAACTGTTGTAAGGATGTTGCTAAATCTTCGATCTTTTAGGCATCGCCTGTAAAATATTCAAATATCAAATATCCAAAGCTGGAGTCTGAGGAATAGGTTAGTCACGTTCCACCTACCTGGTAATGCCTCAGTGACATTTGAAATAATGTGTACATATTAAACCCATGCAGGGTCATACTGTAGATCATAGCTGTCTGTAACGTTTTCTTTGGATGCAATGGTAGGGGGTCATATCTAGTGGTAGAATGATAGTGCATCAAGCCAATCGGGAGACATGTCCAGATCGAGGATGCGTCTTTTACATTTTTCAATTTCGTATGAATACAATGCATGATTGTAGCACAGAATGTACAGAGCATTACACTTTTTGCACACATTATGTAAATTATTTTATGAAAGTTGGCGCAATGACACTAAACCTGAGGTATTAATGGATGAACAATGTAAAACCTATTTTGTTTTGTGAGCCAAATGTGTTTGTAATTTTCATTGGAGGAATAGGAAAGAAAGTTCCACTGTTGTTGAGCTTTGTTTTAACTATTTGAATGAAACATCATCTTTCTTTTGAGAACTGAGATTTGGATCACATTTCCTCTCTCCTCAATGTAATAGGAATGAAATTGGGCACCATTTGTGCACTCCTAAAAACGTTGAGCAAAATCATGTTAAAATGAAGTGGATGGGTAATTTTGATGGCATAGACGTTGTGGATTTGATTAAATTGTGCGGCTCAATTCTCTTTGTAAGAAATATTTGCTTTGTCAGTGTCGCTGTCCTAAAAAAAAGCGTGAGTGGTAATTTGATTGAGGCTTTACCCTCAGACATCTGATTATTTCATCCCAGGTCAAGGTCATACACCTGTTGTAGACATTTTGGGTCAAAGGTCATATGACAGATTCAGGTCAAAGGTCATACACCTGTAGTAGATCAGATATTCAAGTTTTGATTTAGCAGTGAAGGAGTTCTTTGAGGTGAAATTGCACTCTTGATTGCTTTGACTGATCTTGGAATGGGATGAATATGCTCTGAGGGTCAGATGTCGAATCGAAATGTACAGACTTGTAAGTTATATCATCTTTAGGAAATTTTAGTTTGCATTTTTGAAAATAACCCGATCATGGGGATAGGAACATGTAGTCTTATTGATAAACATGAATATTCATCATAATGTTTAATATGTTAATGAAAAAGGTCTTTTTCATAATAAGAAAACAACTATCTAGACATAAAATATAACCACTGGATTGTAATATCACTGCATCCATATGCACTGTGTAGATATGGAGAAAGGTTCAATATCCGTTTCCACATTAAGTATAGAATATCACTGCTGAGTTTTCAGTACTTTTCCATGTTTTTACGGTTTCAGTTCTGATGACATGTATTTTAAATCATTGGCTATGGGAAAGAAAGCGAGATCTTTTGGTATATGGTCTGTATTCACGTCCTTGCGGTTTTGCTAGGCCACCTAGCTCAGTCGCGATCAAAGACAACAGTTGGGTTTGTTCATTTCTTCACCATTTTCGCATCAAATTCAATTTGTGGTCCATGTACCGTACCTTAGTTTCTTGAATTTTGATGGACATCCCCAAATAGGAGATGCAGCCCATTGCGGTACAAGTGATACTGAAAGTGTATTGGAGGACATGTATTGTGAAGCTGACCAAACATGAAAAGGTTTCACTTTCTCATTCTTTGTTATACTAGTATGCCTTGGGATCTTATGGCTAGCCAACAAAACTGTTGATCCAGTTTTTGTGTCTAATTCTGTCAGTGTAAATTGTACCAGCATCTAGTCATATTAATGTACTAGGTTATGAAATAAAGACCTTCATTGAATCAGCTATTACTTGATGGTTTCAGTTGAGATGCCAGTGCCAATTGTTAAAGTATAACACCATGAATACCAGTGCTACAAGATGCAAGACACTTCGTTGGAACAATGAGAGCCAAACTTGTGTAAAGCGGCCCATACATGTGCAATATTATTGCACAATATGAGGGTCAAAATGGGCAATATTGGCAATCTTTCTTTTACCCATCATGCCAGAAGCATATGCCCCTATTTTGAGCCCCATTTTGTGCAATAATATTGATCGTGTATGGGCCGCTTAAGAAAAGTCTCACATGGAGTGGTGCCTAAGTTGAACAGATAAATAAATTGTGACACCCCCCCCCCCACAAAACCAGTGCTAAGTCACATGGAAAATGTACTGACATGCCATCAGGAAGTAAGGCCACACTTTTT
>NMRB01000036.1:185247-203537 GCA_002633025.1 Notospermus geniculatus
GCCTTAACCCAAAGCGCTCCAATGTGCTATGTGGCCCCGTGCAGATGACCTTTATGTGCATGTGAAGTTTCGGCCCGATTGGACATCCAATATGGCCGCCAGGTGGCGTAACCTGAAAATCATCAAAGTGCTGTAACTCCGGAACGACTTGGACCTAAAGCGCTCCAATGTGCTATGTGGCCCCTGCAGATGACCTTCATGTGCATGTGAAGTTCCGGCCCCAATCGGACATCCAATATGGTCGCCAGGTGGCATAAACCCAAAAATCATCCAAGTCCTACACGGGAATGACTTGACCCAGATTGCTCATAACTGATATGTACCTCCCTCTGTCATTAGACTATTTTGTCCAACCCGGTGAGCACATGGTCCATGGACCATTTCATTTTATTTGTTGGATTACGAAACCCCCAACCCAAAACATGTGCGGGTGGGTGGAAAAAAAATAACAAAAATGACTATTATGCTTTTTTTATTTCACGTTTCAACAAAATAGACCTACTACAGCTCAGGATGACATTGGGGAAAATAAAAAACCACCAATCTTCAAATTTGTGTGCCCTGAGATGCGATTTTCTAGCATTTTAGGATGTATTTTACCACTCTGACATGCGCATCCTATAGCATTTTTGCCGACGCAACCTTTATTTTCTTTTTCGTTCATGATCAGGTGGAATTGATGGTCGGCGGGAAAAAAACACTCGTCAAAAACGGCCGTCGGGTTTTTTATTTTTTTTTCACTTTTGGGAAAATGATGGTCGGCGGATTCGTAATCCAACAAATAAAAAAAGTGTGGCCTAAAGAAACAGAATCATCACTGACTTCACAATAGACAGACAATACTGAAATCGACAGATAATTTGGTCCCAACTTGCAACCTCTGACAGAGTGACTGATGACTGGTTTTGTGGTGGAGGGTGGCAATCGACAAATACAGTAGAACCTCTCTATTAAAGATAATATATCACGACTTCATTGTTTACATTCAATGTTTGTAAACATGGATGTTTACATTATGTTATTTGGGGCTTTTGGGACATGCCAACCCACCAAAATGAATACTTTTGGAATCAACAGAATTTCTAGAGGGGCATGCCATCAACAAATTACTCATAAGACAAAGAAAGCCTGGACATAAACAAACAAAATGTAAATAAACAATGAATTTCGTGGCCCGCGAAAATACTCGTGATACATTATCTTTAAGGACACCTTCGGGACTGGCAAATACTGTCCTTAATTGAGAGGTGTCCTGATTATAGAGGTTGAAATGAATAGAAATGACCAGTTTGGGACTGAAGATTGGTGTCCTGATTGGAGAGGTGTCCTCTTGGCAGAGGTGTCCGTTAAGGGAGGTTCCACTGTAATATGAAACATTGGTCAACTCAACATTATGTACAATTTGGATACAGATTTGGAATCATAACCTTAAAAATGAAATGGCAGTATTAGAATGTTGAGAGGTGCATTCAAGTCACTTCATGAGTACTGCCAGTACTTTAAAGACGCTGTTCATTGTCACGGACCCTTCCAGTCCCACCGGAGGGCTTTATGTTGCTTATGACCTAGCTGCTTGCCTAGGGATGGCACTATGAACAGAATAGGGTAACTGAATTGTTGGTTGTGAGCTCTTGCCCTTGGGTGTCTGATTTGACCGAGAGACAGGTGAAGTCGTAGGTGTACCACTTCTGTAGGAGTTTGTTGTTGGTAGAGGGGCACTCCTCACTCCCATTGGCTGACGGTATAAAGAGGATGCCGGGCTTGTACTCATTGGAGTGTTTGGTCTTCGATTCAATGGACTGTTGTACGATGGTGATTCGATTCGTCCAGGTATATTTCCCATTCTGCCATGCTGTGGCTGATCACGGACAGACAACCGCCCTGTTATCATACATGTAGGTGTGCTGCTCCTTGAACCTGGGCCTCCAGGGGTATGTCCAGCACTATCAGAATATGGCGACTTCCGTGACATCATGGGACTCTGCATATGGGCCGTGCCATCATGACCTCCATATGGTGACATCCGTGATCCTTCCCGAGGTGACATGTTTGGAGACGATCGACTGCTGTGACGTCCTTGATTACTGGGTACCCCTCCTTTCTGGTTGATGAGCTTCTTCAAAATCTGGTTTTCTTTTTCCAATTCCTGCATCTTTGTCCACCATAAATCTTGTTTGGTCACTTTTTCTTGGTAGTGGGACAAGAGACGATCACGATGATGATTCTGGAAATCCAGCACCTGGAGATGAACAAATATGGAACATCAGTTGTTTTGTCACCAATTCGACATGTTTGAGGCAGGCAGTGTCCTTGATTTTCTAAAGCCCTAGGCCTACGGTAGGCCTTAGTGAGATGACTAGCCCTACCGTAGTTTGCATGGTTGGGTGGGCCAATGAATGGTAAAGGGGGCCAAGGCCTTGGCCTAGCCTAGGCCTACCTAGCTTAGCTAGCTACCTGCATTGCTTTCTTGAACAGACTCCTTGGCTCAGTAAAGAACATCTGTACATCAGGCTTCATGGATGCAGAAAACTGGTAAAATCGAAACAAAAGGATATAGGAGACCACCTGGACTTGTTGTATTTACACGGTTCATTGCTTAATTCTGACTGTGTGCGTCGCTGTCGGAAGAAGTTATTTGGCAAGAGGCGTGATGTCATTGATCAGGGAACCCTGGAAGCCTTCGAATCACTTGAACCTTATAATTTTCTACAGCTTTGTTTTTATAAGGTTTGTCTTTTTTTGTCGTTCTTCTCTTTGGCTTTGCATGAATGGTTATCATTTCAGAAAAAACTTTGTTACAGTGATTTTGTTAATAACGGTCCTGATAATTAGATGGAGCATCTGAAAATGTTGACTTCCACAACTCGGTATAGTACGGTAAAGGATAGTGGTCAAAACGGGGAAAAGAGATGAGTCACGGATGCCATGCGCTTACACGTGCATACGCTTACCAGTCGAAACGTCCCCAGGTCAGAACGTCCCCGAGTCGAAACGTCCCCGGGTCAACCAAAACGTCCCCGGGTAAAAAAAGCCCCCAAAGTGATGTACAAACCCTGAGACTCGGGGACGTTATGGTAGTATGAAAACGGGGACGTTTTGACCCGAGGACGTTCTGACTGGATACCGTGCATACACATATGACACATCCTGTTAATTGACGCCAGGGAGGAGCTCCGTGTTGACTGCACCTTGAGCCCAACAATTTGACAACTTGGTGTGATGTTCTGATGTAACTTATTTGCCTAGTTTTGGCCTTGAAATTTTCAGACTGAGAACATAAAGCAGGCAGCTAAAGCAGCCTACACGTTCTTCCTTGGAAACCCAGGACATACGGTGATGATGAAGAACATCTATCAGTATAGAGCATTGCCTGAAATCAAAGATTCTGACTTTGTCAATCTGGAAGAACCCAAACACATAGTAAGTAGCTTTCTTTGTGAAAGCCGAGCCCTACGCCCTAAATCTGAAGACGTAAACCAGAAAATTCATGTCTTATTTTCTCGTGGGCAGATATCTGAAGGAATATCAGCCATGTCAGCATTGCTCATGTGTTTGATTTCACCCACAGTTTGATCGATGCACTTGATGTTTGACAGGAAGTGTCGCTGCATTTCTCAGGATGTTTCTTATGATTCATATCCTTCCCAACTTGGGGAGGCTATCGAAACAAACCACACACAGAAGGTGATATGTGATTTTGAACATGCTGGAAGAATGATGAAAAGTAGGTCAGTTGGCCAAGTACCAGTTTGAGCTACTTTTCACACAACTGACAAATGACTGACAGAGACGATCAGCCTGTGGTATATATGCCCTTCTCCTAACTTCTGAAAACACTTTCCAGGAGCTTTACCTTAAAGGTGTCATGGCCTATGAAAAAGGTGATTGGATAGAAGAAATTGACGTGATGGAGAAAGGCGTTCAGGCCTTTTATGCTGCGCATGAGGAGTGTGGGGCATGGTGTGAGGGGCCATTCGATCACCAAGGTTTGCCTGACTTTCACAGTGCAATTGCAGGTACATGATGTCACTCACTCTTCCTTGATATGTCTTGCATTGTTAAGAGTCCACAGTCTCATTTTGGACAACATCACTCATGAATGACAGCTCTGTACTGCTGGTTTTCTCGTTTATCAGGCTGCATTTACAAGTCGTTTGTCTTTTCATTTGTATTTCAGATCATTATATCAATGTCCTGAAATGTAAAGAACGATGCACTACCAAATTATCGACTCTGTATGGAAAGCCCATGCCCAGTTTGTTGTCCGACTATTATCATTATCTGCAGTATGCTTATTTCCAAGGTGAGATACGTTGCTCTACACCTTTGTCACTTGGATGTCTGATGTCGTTGGCGGATGACGAAAAATCCAAGTTGACGAAACAGGGACTGAGAGCGATTTCTTGATTCACCAATTGGACTCTTGTGTGATGTCATTATAACATCATTTTCTGATAAAAGAGAAATACAACTTCATTTTGGAGAATGATGTCATGCAGCTGTTTACAGTTCCGTTGCAGTCGACCACTGAGTGACGTCGCTCAATCAAAGAGTAAACCCGCCTTAAGTTGCAATGGCATTATCTATTTTGTACTTTCTTCATCAGCGGGAGACGTCAAGTCTGCTGCCCAATGTGTGGGGACTTTTCTTATGTACAATCCTGGTGACGAGACCATGCGGATGAACAAGAAACTCTATTTAACCCTGGGACTGGTGGAAGAAAGATTCAAACCAAGAGATGTAAGTTATTTAGTGACATCCGTTAAGATAGTTCGTTCATTTTAACGTAGTCGCTGGCAGCTGCAGTTTATCATGCATTTGATTTTTGTCAAGTGCTCAGTTGTTAAGACATGTACATGTAAGAAGTGTAAGTTGTAGTCGAGTGGAGAATAATCTTGTTCATGACTTGGTAGGTTTTCATTGCTGTTTGATCTGTGTGTTACCCTCTTGATGAATAAAACTGCTGTCTGCCTACTGTATGATGTACTTGATTTCAACATGTACATGTAGGAATCTGCTGCACAGGCAGTGTTCAAGGTTTTGGTATGTTGCCAACTGCACTCATTACCTGACCCATATCTTCGCTGAGACGTGTGTTTGATGCAGGCTTTGATGAAGAACTTCGTAGATCATAGCACCTGACCATTTACATTGATATTGTTAGAACTTTTCCATCTCTACAAATGTATGTAATTGTCTTTTTTTCTTGACCCTGGCCAATTTACATCCTTTACTTGGTCTTCGTGGATTCTAAGTGTGTTTTGTTATTTCATACAATGCCATGTGAGAGTTAATTAGCAATTAATCGAATACACTTTTTTTTTACTATTTTAGGCCAGCTGGAACTTGGCCAATTGATCAAACAGTTTCTGTGAATGAATTTTTTGTCACAGAACAATACATACCAGTAGTACATAAAGTTGATCATGTTTTTGATACAAAAAGGTTACTTGGTACTTGTGTGATACAGAATATGCTACTGTCCCACTACTCAAAGAATTTCATGGGCCAAGAAATTATTCTTAGTGTCATTTATGACTGCCAGACTTATTCCATTTAAAAATTAAATACATCTTTCACATTTTGCAGAATGCTCATAAAATTTTATACTGAACCTTTGGAATTCCCCACACTTTCCAGCTTTCCAACATACTTTCCAGCATTCCAGCTTTCCGGAAACTACAGACTACCCTCATTACCTGACCCATATCTTCGCTGAGACGTGTGTTTGATGCAGGCTTTGATGAAGAACTTCGTAGATCATAGTACCTGACCATTTACATTGATATTGTTAGAACTTTTCCATCTCTACAAATGTATGTAATTGTCTTTTTTCTTGACCCTAGCCAATTTACATCCTTTACTTGGTCTTCGTGGATTCTAAGTGTATTTTGTTATTTCATACAATGCCATGTGAGAGTTAATTAGCAATTAATCGAATACACTTTTTTTTACTATTTTAGGCCAGCTGGAACTTGGCCAATTGATCAAATAGTTTCTGTGAATGAATTTTTTGTCACAGAACAATACATACCAGTAGTACATAAAGTTGATCATGTTTTTGATACAAAAAGGTTACTTGGTACTTGTGTGATACAGAATATGCTACTGTCCCACTACTCAAAGAATTTCATGGCCCAAGAAATTATTCTTAGTGTCATTTATGACTGCCAGACTTATTCCATTTAAAAATTAAATACATCTTTCACATTTTGCAGAATGCTCATAAAAATTTCTTGCTCGAAAAGTTCAGGAAGAGGGAATTTTGGATCTGGTGAAAAAAGGTCATTACATGTCAGCCAATGAGGATGATGAGGCTGATGGAGTGACATCTGAAGTATGTTTTGTTAAACTGTGGATATTGGGTTCATTAACTCTGAGATTTACAATGGGGGCATAACTACAGCCAATAATTAGCTCTGGAGCCTTGACTTAGTTCATGTCTGGAAATTCCACGCTATATCTCTTTTGTTAACCAGCAGATTTTCTTTGCTAGTCATTTTGTAATTCAATTTTGTAATTCTTTATGTACTAGATCTATCTGTTTATTTCCTTTTCTATGTATGTAAATTTGCATTTCCAGATCAACTTCAAACCAATTCCAGTTGGTGACAAGGTTCATGACCTCGGTAAACTCTTCCTTGGTGATGGAAATGGGAATGGTGCCAGGTATAAGAATGGTAATGGGGGTTTCAAAGGCTACATGGACTACCTTGCTGAAGAGCAAGGTGTGGCTGTGACCATCACGGACAGGTTAGATACAAATGAACGAATAATGGGAGATGGGTTATTGAAGGAAGAAGACTGCGGGGAGCTTATTAATGCTGCTATGGTAAGTGGGAAGCTTGAGTAGGGCCGTGGGCCAAAGACAGCATAATTGGCTCTGTATGACTATACACATCTCATCTTCCTCTCTCATATCAGATGGGTGGTTTGCCACGGGAAGGTGTGCGAGAGCTTAAACGCAACGAACCATATCCCGAAGGTTTGCCTCGCGAGATCATTCAATTCCTGCGAGCAGATCGCCTGGCTGAGGTGGTCAAGATTGGAAAACTGAAGAAGAAGGCTCTGCAGCTTTATCTCAATGTGGCGCATCTCTTGAGGGAAATCATAGAAGTTTACTCCAATATAACGGATGAGAATCTCTACTTTAGAGATCTGAAAGGTTGCTTTGCAGGAAAATATACAATAGTAAGTGTACCAGTGATAGCTGCCACCTACGTGACCTAGCAACTAAGACATCTTGAACCATTGAGGGCTAATATCGCTAGGCCTTTGAATTAAGCACCACTTACTGGACCATTGTTCAAAGGTGAAGTGACAGTTAGCCTTGGTATTTCAAGACGACAACAGATGGAATCACACTGGATTCACCAGCTACATGTACGGTACCAGAATTCACCAGAATCTTCAACTCTGCAATGTACCTTTTTAACCTTTTCAGAACAACCAGATGAGACGCATAAGTTGGAAGAAATATGCGTGCTTCAGGAAGATGGTCTGTGTCTGACTGACGATTACTGGAATGACATTGACTATCAGTAAGTCCATCCAATAAGACTGAAATAGCAGCAAAAAGAATCTGGGCCAAAAGCTTCAATCAATCAATGGAGATGCAAATCTTCAGTGAGGCCCTCGGACAACTGATGTTGGTGTGAAAGATAATGCTTTACCTGAACAAGGTTGAGGGAATCACAGCAACGTGCTGTCATGTTTTTTATGCAACAGTTGCAGCTGCTTGTTGCATCCAGCCATGGGATAGTTCTGCTTTTGTTGCTGTTATATCTTGGTGACAGCGGGTTTTTTTTTCTTCTAATTTTCAGTGGCATTTTATATCTGAATGATGGCCATGTTGGTGGTACTGCAGATTATTTCATTCCTGGTGGTGGGATAAAGGTAGGTCTGGGGAATTTTTGATAGCAGTGATGGACTTTTCTGTGTCTTGGACTGCAAGCCAGAGACCAATGTTCCTGTTGTCCTACTGGGGAAAATAGGATTTAGAATCCTGCATTGTCATTACTTGCTCTCCTGTTTCTTCCAGAAAACAGTAAGTCCACAGTGTGGAAGGTTTGTGATACATTCACCAAAGAAGAATGTCCACAATGTTCATCCGATCTCTCGTGGTTCACGCTGCGTCATGAGTATGGCTCTAACTACGGACAAGTCCATCCGTGACCTGACTGTCATCAAAGCTGAATACTTACTGCGGGAGATAGAATACCTAGAAACGACTGCCAAGGATACGCACTACAGCGATGGGATGATGGAATTCTATCAGAGTCGTGGCATAACTGTGACGTTGAACCCTGAGGATCTCCGAGGCGAGGAGAGGTTTGCAGCGGATGGGTTGGCAAATAAGGAACAGTGTGAAACACTAGTCAAGTTAGCCCAGGTGAGTAGGGCTTGATGAATTACTTGTTTCTTCACCATTTGTGTTCATAAGTGAACGCTAGTGTTAAAATTTATCAAAATTTATATTCATTTGTTTTTCCCTCAAAAACACTAGGAACGCAGTAAGAAATTGATATTCATCTAAGTGTTCTGAACAGTGCTTCAGTCATTTACATTCTATGTGTTGCACTGCAGGTGCGGATCCAGAACAGGGCACCTCGGGTGCTCGCCTTCCCTCTTAGCCAGCAAATCTGTAAAATCGACTGTGAAATTCTGAAATTTGGAGCAAATCATTGATATTCACCACAGATTTCAATGTTTCAAGCACAGGGCGCCGCCTCTTCCCAAATCCTGGATCCGCCCCTGGCACTGTGTCTGTTGTTTTTGTACTGTACATGTACAGTACATATGATGTCGTAGGCTTTCTATCTACTCGTGAGTTGTGCCTCACATCATTTATGATCTTCTTGCAATAAGTCCTATCTTGTTGATTTCAGCAAACTATGCATGATTTCCTTGTTTCAGGTTGCAGCTACTCCAGATGATGGTTACGAACTCGAGGACGATACCACTCCTGGTGTAGTTTTCACAGAAAATGAAGTTTTTTCAGGGCTAACTTTGGGGCGAGCCGCCGAGGTACCCCTCCTGAGTATTGTTGACGTGGTCATCTGTGTGTTATGTGTTTGCAGAGGGTGGTTGTTGATAAAAACACTTGCACCGTGTACATGCCTGTTGTAAATGGCAGATGGTGAGGTCCGCGATCCGATACCTGGCTGAGTCACTACTCCGTATTCTCAGCTGGTCTGAATGGATCAAGTGAGTGCTGAATGAGCTGATCCTTGCTATCCCCAGGAAGTGGTGTATAAAAGCCCACATGATTGTCGGTACAGATGTGTGGCGGGACACAATGATTGAATCGTTTTTGAAACCGGTTCAAGTAGAGTATAATGGGCCAAGCCATGGAAAGTGTACTGAGTCTGTGCACGGAATAAGCAGCAATGTATGGAGATGTGTCACTTCCCAACGGTTGACCCACTACTAGTATACTCTGTTTGACCCTTTGAAACCTACATTGCAAACATATTACATACAGATGATCATTTTCGTTTTTTGGTTTTGTGTACAGGACTAACGCGTGTGAATGCATTTTGAATGAGGCTCTGAGTGGTGTTGTGTTGTCTGTTATCAAAATTCCTTTCAGTTGTGTGTGGCCTCTGGTAAAATCATGCTGGGGTAGTCAGAGGTACTTTCCCGTGCGCGCCCTTCGTCACCGTGCACAAGTGCAAAGCCACTGCATCAATCAGCGCGCTCTCTCTAACACTCTGTCATTTGACATGTCATGCAGAGCCACAGTTCATCGGGGAGTGGTTATCACGCGGGTAACCTGGGGAGCGTTAAAGTCGCGGGGAAGACAACAGAGTCGCCACACTCTGAGCATGAGACTTTCCAAGGTTTGACTGTTATTCGAGCGGCAAAGGTTTGTTTTAAGTGAATTTTGCATGAAAGTGCATGGTGTTTCTGCCTCAGCCGATCAGCAACTGCAATTTCTGTATGGTGGGGACCCCCAATAGTAGACTGCTGTGATTGTTGTGATGCCCCTGTGCAAGTACGTCAATCTATTTCGAACAGTTTATGTGTTCATATATTCATGCCACATGACAAACAATTTCTTTTGTAGTTAATGCAGTGGTCTGAATTTACCGGTACCTGATTGGAATTACCTAGTCAGATGCATGGCAAACTGCATTTTCACATCATCTGAATGCCATACTGAATATGTGAGGCTTTTATGTAATACTTTCCACTGTGATACAGGCTCGAATACTTCAAGTTTTAACCCCAGTCTCTCCTGAAACTTAGGGAAATCAATTCAAGGAGCAGCTCATTCAGCGCTCATTAAAATTGATCCTTTCAGACCAGTGAGACACAAAATGGCGACTCGGCAGAAAAGCAAACATGTGACCTCTCAGTCTCAAGGTTCAATGCTCCACTGCGCTCCCCATACTTGTCAGTAGCATGACATACTCTCCAACTGCACTATCACACATGTAACTATTACACTAGTTGAACACTCTGGAGTCTATACTGTCCCAGTCCTTTGCCTTCATAAGGTTCTTTGTGTTTCCTTCGATCAAGTGCTGCTATGGAATATGTTGACATTTATGGCCATGGCATGGCTGTGTAAAAATAGAACTTTCTTTGAGCTTTCATAGATGCACTACCGGTAGTCCAATGCTCTCTTCATCAGCACGCCATGACGAATGCAGATATGCACACCACTGGAATCACTGGAACAACATGCTCTGCACTTGTCTGAACCATTAAGTCTACATTATCTTCAGCTAATCTTCATCTTTAGGTACCGGTATTCATCAGTATTTGTAAGCTTCTCTTGTCATTTTGCAAAATCGCATCCACGTGAATGAAAAATTATGAATGTTTACAAGTGGAGGATATTGGTTGTTGTTGTTTGCAAATTGTGGAAGAATGCTAATTCAAACCTTTTTGTCGGGGCTGCCTGAGACAATTTCATTACCGGTAAATCCACTACATGTATACATACAAATTCCTTCAACTTCAAGAAACCATGTCACACAGGACAGGTACTACTATTGAGTACATTTGTGATGGCTTTTATTGCATCTTATGCATATTTTTATTTCCGACTAAATTGGTTGTGGTAATGAAAAGCTTGCACACCTGCCAGGACCTCTAGTTTTATATTCACTTTTACATCTTCAGCTGGCTGAGCAGAATACTGTTGATGCAGATGCTGTTCGATTGTACCTCAATCTGAGTGAGCTCACCAAGGAGATCACGCAGAATTACTTCAAACTGGACACTCCTTTGTATTTTGATTATACACATCTGGTGTGTAGGACAGCTGTGAATGGTGAGAATGACTAGAAAACATTCTGATAATGATAACTTGAGGTCGAGAAGGTGTGGGATGGGTGATACATATCTGGTGAGACGTAAGGCACATGGCTTTTCACATTTGGCCATAATAGTTCTCGTGCAAGTTGAACCTCAGCAGTGGAAAACTACATATAATCGTTCTTGCCATTGGTCTTCATGCAAGTCCTCCAGAAAAAACAATGCTGACAATAGTCAATGGTTAATATACTTTTCACCAACACATTCATATTGCAGAGGAGGTGAAGAATCGGACGGATCTCAGTCACCCTGTTCACTCTGACAACTGCTTAATACAGAAGGACGGGACATGTCGCAAAGAATTGCCAGCATACATACAAAGAGATTATAGGTAAGTAAGCAAGTACTAGTATGACTCAGGCTATCAAAACCATGGAAGTTCATTGATAAAGGTACTTCAAACTATGCATCTCAATGATAGTCTGTTCCTGTTCCGACTGTTTTCAAGTGAAATTGTATTATTATTATTACTACCGGTACATGTCTCACAGCAATGATGTCATCACACACCAGTTTTGCAAGACAGCATTCAAGTGAGCCAATGTGAAACTGGCACTTTAATGGCTTTCACATGTACCGGTAACTTGGCTTCTTTTCTTCATTCCAGTGCCCTTCTCTATCTGAACAACAATTTTGAGGGAGGAGAATTTTTCTTCACAGATAACAAACTGCAAACTGTATCACAAGTTCACCCCACCTGCGGTCGTATGGTGGGATTCAACGCTGGTATTTACCATGGAGTCATGCCTGTGTTGAAAGGTCATCGCTGTGCGATAGCCATGTGGTATACATTGGATCCATTCTATAAGGAGTCTGCACGTATAAAGGCTAAGAAAATACTCAAAAATTTAAAGAGTGACGTAAAGAAGCCTGGAGGACCACATCACGACCATGGGGGAGAGTTATAGCATAATGTATGTGTTTACTCATTCACAAAGAATCAGTACAACAGGTAGTATTCTCAGAGAGGATAGAATAATCTGAAATATTTGTGTTCTTGTATCAGTGTGGTACATATCATTACGGTGCTGGCCTTTTCGTTGTTGGTTTTTCTTCTGATTACTCAATACACTTTAAATGGTGCAGACGCCTCATAGAATCAATACTCATATACAATAAAACTTCTTGTTATGTACATGTAATTATTGTTTTAATTGTACAAAATTTAACATGATTAAAATAACTTTTTATATGAAGGAAATATGACTTTTTTCTCTTTGAAGAGAAACATGAAAAGGTGACGCATCAACGAATGTAAATTAGCTGTGAACAGTGTGAACAACATAAACAGAGGTACTACTCCAGGTGAGACTTCTTGTGCGAGTAGGCTCTCATTGGGCAACTTCTCATTATTGGTTTCTTTACCTTACAGCCTATGCCGAGATGTATGACACAAATGTCTGCCAACAGTTTTCTGGAGAGCCAGCTTGTAGGAAGAAACACTCAATGTGGAGCAGTGCCTTGAAGGTATTGCAACCTGTTAAAACAAGATGTCAGCACAGGGACCTTATTCACAGAGCCTCTGTAACTTGATGAACAAATGTGCAGGAACGTTGGCAGAAAATGAACAGGTAACCCGCAAATGGACAATAGGACAATATTTCACGCACACAGAAAGGTAATAGGAGGGTTTGTGAATAAAGTACCCAAGCGGTGTTGATTTTGCAGTACTCTATAGTTGCGTGGGAAAAGAACCCCTGTTTCCATACACCATTTTCCCCAGGGAAGGTCGAAATCGCTGCTGATTTGAGGATGACTGACTGCTGCAGGAGTCTGGAGGAATTTCGTAGACGCTTGCTGCATTCTTTGTCTTTGGCCCTCCCTGCAATTGGAGGATCATAACGTATGAAGAACCTTGACGATCATAGTGTAGGAAAATGCCTGATAGCTTTAGCATTCTCGAGAACATGAATGTCTCAATATTTACCTGTGTTACAGGTTTCCTTTTCTGTTGTTTGTTGCCATGTGACTGTGACAGACATTTATAAAGGCCTGATTCAGTCAACAGTGGGTTGTAAGACTCCCTCTCCTCCAACTGAAATGGGAGAAATCAAAGTGAATTGGTATAATCACATCTCGTCAACTGACTTTCGTGTTTCTGGGGCCGGTTGCACAAAGAATCTT
The DNA here is from genome assembly GCA_002633025.1 of Notospermus geniculatus. NCBI lineage: Eukaryota > Metazoa > Nemertea > Pilidiophora > Heteronemertea > Lineidae > Notospermus > Notospermus geniculatus. Next base: position 198,700 of record NMRB01000036.1, read on the forward strand.
AAGTCTAAGAACAAACTTAAGTCTGAAATGAAGTCATCTGATTTGCTTAAACCTGGTCACATGATGACTTAAGTCCAACTTTAGACTTAAGATTCTTTGTGAAACTGGGTCCTGGATACGAAGATTCAATACGGTCAAGTTAATCCCTTGATTACCTGTTGCAGTGAACTTGAAACAAGATCACGACTGTCTTGGTTTGGTGTTTCACTCACAGTCGGCAAATCACACGGCAGAAGGAGTTCTCGAACTGCAATGGACCTGATCACCATAGTACAACTCTGGGATGGCAGAAGCACAAAATGACCAGTCGGTTTTGGAGAGAACTGCTTTGAATAGTAGGACCCCTGCCGAGGTTGTTCTGGTTCCAGGCTGGCAAGGAGCACCTGATTCTGAAGGAATACAACAGAAAAAACATGTCATGACGTAATGCAACCATGTAGAAGCTAACTACAGGTAGAAGAGGCAAGAGGCTGACCATGCTGATGGGAGGGATGAGAGCAAGGATTGTGGCTGGATGCAACATCATCTACTTGGAGAAGAGTTCACCTTTTCTTGCAACAGATGGCACAGAGCATGGAAATGTTGCTGATTCTTCTCAAGCTCATCCCAGTCCATCTTCCAACAGGAGGTGGGCTTTACAACCAGTGGCTGAAATACAAGTACGGTAGATGGCTATTTCAATCATCCTATTACTGCATACCTGCAAATAACGAACGTCAACCACTGGTGCATGGACAGGACTCATGGCAAGCACAGTGAATAGAAATCTAGCCCGTCGTTGAGCTGCAATCAGTGGAGTGAGGATCCTTGCCTGACTTAACCTCAACCAAGTCTTTTCAAAGCACTCCTCCCTTACTTTTGCTCTTACATGCAGTTTGTCAGTAGTAAGAATTCAACCTCGAGATCTAGGTGTAGCTCCACCAGGCACTTCCAACTATTCTTCCAGCAAATGCTGACGTTCTTTGACTTCTCACCTGGCCAAATACAATTGATTCACAAATTGAATCAGCACAGACCAACTGCTCCACTCTCATTTTATAGACAGGGACAGTCACAGCTGTTTTGTTGCTTCCACCAGGATTGCATCGCGCCATTGAGTCTCCATCAATCTGTAAACACTGGCACAAAACAAATATGAGGGACACTCAAGATGCCGCTTCCATGTGATACTTTTCTTGCCAACGTTGGCAGTGGGCAATTGACCATTGTTGGTTCATGTGGGACTTGTGCTGAGGCCAATGACACTTGTGACAGTCCATACTTTTCTGTGGCCTATTTGACAATGGAAAAATTCTGAAGTGCAGCAGCGCCTCAAGTCATTACTTCAGTAGACCAAAAGTCATAGCTATTCAAAAAGTGACAAGTATGAATGTGTCTTAGCCAAAATTTCAGGAGAGGATGATGCTTACAAACTGAGCTGCACAGGAGAGCAGGGCAGGATTGATGAGCCGTTCATGGAGATCACACTTCAAGATGAATGGTTCACTATCTGGAGAGACTTTTGGCATGATGAGGTGGAGGTGCTCCTTATCCGTTCCTGTATCTTGTAACCATGTCTTAAAGAAGTTCTCAATTGATAGTGGGTCTGAAAATGATTGTCATTACGTTGCTGTGGCATTATGTCGAGAAGTCCTACCTCACAATGGGCAATCTACCATTATTTGTTTTCTCACGGTTTATGTTGTGACCAATGACATGAATGAGACAAACAACTGCTCATAGCTGAGTTGCCCATTGAGAGCAGCTCCTGCGAGAAAACCCTGAAGTGGAGTACATGTACCTGTCGTGAAAGGGGAAGCAGAGAACACAGATTGTTTCTGTAACAGTTGTTGGGGGTTTTCTCCTGAATTCTTACCACTCTCCACAGTTATTATATCAACGATCCCTTCCAGGTCATCATCACCTGAAGTATCCGACATGTTACTGGACTGGCTTTCACTGATTGGTTCATAAAGTGTCAGCTGGTCAGGACGATTCAAAACAAGCACCTGAACTTTCTGAAAGACACACATATTTACTATATGGACAGTGTACAATCTTTGGATCATTCAATTGAATGAATTTGACCTGCTTATTGTTTTGACACTCTGTCCTTCCAAAACCTTAACCACAATATTACTCGCCCTCAGTGAATCCAACTCCATAGTTTTGATGACCCGCTCAGCATCCCTTGCAACCGCTTCACCATTTTGACATGTCACTATTGTCAACTCCGACTGACACCAGTAACCGGCACTCTGAAATGCATTCAGTTATGAAAACACCCCCAACTCTTATGAAAAACTTAGAAGGCTGACTCCACTGCTTGTTCTGATGTAGGGTACTTTGTTGTCCCAGTGAATGCATGCAAAAGGATTCATCATACCAGAGTTGGTACCTGACAAGGGCAACCAAATCCACCCCTGTCGCTGTGCCAGCTGCCTTCCCCATCAATCTGGAAGGGATGGCCATGACAAGGGCACTGGCTAGTTGAATTAGAAAGGGGAAACTGATCAATCAATATCAAAACTGTATATCTGTAATTCCATCACTTTTCTATACCATACTTGAGAGAGATGACTTGTCTGTCTTTTAAACTGTGCAATGGCCTCTTGAAGCCCTTGACGGAGACATCGACTCTTCCTTATCTTCTCATGTGAATTGTTAAAAAGGATCTGCATTTCATTCAGTGCTGCTTCAATCCGTGGTAGATTGTTCTTTGTTGACTGGAGGGGGAGGATTGTCTGAGGTGGAAAAAACGACAGATCACTAATTACTTTCCTTCCAATCACACAGATTGGTAAGCCAAACCAAATTTCTCCAAGCAAGAAGCCAATGTTGGCAAACAGGTAATCTGCTCTCTGTTAAAAAAAATATTTTGCAGAGGGAATCATAAACCCCACTATCTCTGGACAGTGCCCAAAATGAAGTGGCTGCCATCACTTACTTCTGGATAACTCCCCAAGGCAAAGATACCAAAGAGAGGGGCTCTTTGTGGTCCAGAGAGATTGCAAGCAATGCAAAAAAACTGACTGATGGATTGCTGCAAGGTGTAACAGGTATCCATGTCAAATGGATTGGAAAAGTCGACCAACATTATTCGGGCTGAAAATAAAGAAAGCTTTTTGGTACCAGTGATAAACACTTTTTAGATGCCTGGTGATATTGAAACTGTCGTCACTGTGCAAGACACATCCTGGTTTTCAATAGTTGGGAGAGTGACCTAAGGTCCACACCACCACTTCAAATTTTTGACACTGAGCCTAGGCATAGGGGCCTGGCCTGGCTCCTATGCCTATGCCTACTATGTATGTAGGCCTACATGATTGTATTAGGCTATAGGTCTAAAAGTTAAAACCCACCTGGTTGTCTTGAGAAAATGACACGATGAGTTGCCTTCTCCATCTTTCCTAATCCAGCCTATTAATCCTTCTATTCTACCGGTACCACAAGATTTTCAATTATTCCAGGCTATGACTGAGCATCTTGAGTGAAGGTAGGCCTAAACCTTGCCTCAGTCAGTTCATGTAGCAGCTTAATCGCTGCTGGGCGGGGGGGGGGGCGGCGGCTTGGCTGAAAGTGAAATAGTCTAGGCCTAATCTCGGTGATCTGATGTCGATGATGAGGCCATGACCATGACAGGCCTGCCTTTTGCTGTGCTGCTGTTTGTTGCATGGTTGTGTATAGGCCTACGTGTGGGTGTGTGGATCTTTTTGCGATTGAGAATTGCATCTAGGCTAGGCCTAAATTATGTTACTTTCAATGACAACTTTGCGTTAGACAGTGAATAATCAATCAGTCGCGCAGTTTCGCGTAATCGTGCATTTTTATGACTTGGATTTTAATTTTACTGCCAGAAAATTTCTGTCAAATTTTGCCACCCATCATGCCCATGGCCATGGCATGCATGGAAGCTGCCATATTTTTTCTGACAGCCAATCAAACGAGGGCATGTTGGGCGGGGTCAATCTAATCAATGCCAATGCCATGTTTTCAACCGACCCCATGTTGATCCCTTCGCCCAGTGCAAAAAGACCACGCTTCTCCAGTCGCACAACATCACGGACCTGTACATACAGGTCCGTGAACATCAAAAATCGATTTTATTGATAACATACATTATGTTATGTCATAGCAGGCCTACGGCAATGTCTTAAGGCGGTGACCTGACAGACTAGTGCGTACGCGACGCGGAGCGACGCGTTTTCTCTTGTGTTTTTGCGCTCCACTGATGGTGCCTGAAAACACAAAAGAAAACGCTTATCTCCGCGCCGCGTCGCGCTAGTCTGTCACCGGCTTTACCCGCATAAGGCCGGTGCAACGTAAACGAGTGTACCCGTCATCGATCGTCCGCCGGACGCTCAGTAACAATTTGGTGGTGTAAACCATTGTCCGGTCGGACAGATAATTATAACCGCTTGCTGTAAATGGCTGTCCGGGGAGGACTGGGATTTATGCCTAGAGCTGTCACTGAATGTCCGAACTGCCGTGTACCGTTCAGATTCATCCAAGTATGCAAAATCGAATTCCCACGGCTGAGCTTTACTTTGTTATGGTTTCGGATTCTAGTATCGGAAACCATACTGTGTTGGTCATGATGTCCGTCTGTGTATCTGTCCGTCTGTCTGTTCAGTCTGCCACAACTGTAACTTTGTCCCTGCAAGAGCTACAGACCTGGATGTGACCTACCCCTAGGTAACATGACCTGAGCTACAAGATGGAATGAAAATTTCAGGTCTCCGATACCTGGTTCATGGTGAAATTGATATATCAAAAGTTGAAATTTTGTCTGTCACACTTTTGTTTCTTGGATAACTCGTCTCCGAGGCCAGGTAGAGCACTAGTAACAAGTTCCTTCC